>JAQZBX010015289.1:0-37681 GCA_029593785.1 Cabassous unicinctus
ATCGGAAACTTCAAGCATAGCAATAACTACAGAGTTGCATTCAGAAGCGGGACAGGAACAGGAGTGCTCTTTAAGAGCTTCTTCCCCTTCCCTGCAGAGTTTTTGAATATCAGGGGCAGAAGAATGGACTTTTAGAATCTCATTAATGAGATTCCAGTATGTGAAAGCGGTGACAGGGATTTTTTCAGGCCCAAAAGTTTTATAGTAATCTTTTAGGGCGTCTCCTACTTTTGCCCACCTCTTCTTATCAATGGTTTCCTCTTGGGGGAGCCAAGGACAAACTTCTTTTAAAAACTCAAAAAACTGCAACAATTGTTTCACTTTCACCTTTACTCCTAGTGCTTTTAAAGCATTTGTGAGACCCTCTACAAATGTCTTATGCTGACTAATTTTTTGTCCCATAATCACTGACCACTTACAGAGGTCTGATTGCGAGGCAGGTTTTCTCGCAGCATCCTTAAAACTCGGAGGTCCGTTGCAGCGTCCTTAAAATATCTCACGGAGGTCCGTCACAGCGTCCTTAAAATTTTTAATATCTCAGCTGGCTTCTTGTTAGTGTTCTTCACTGGATCCCTCGTGTTTAGGTCCCTGTTCGGGTGCCACTTGACCCGGCCCGCGGGTCAGTCGAACCGGAACCTGAAAGAGGGAGTGGGAATTGGGGGGACAAGAGACACAAAGAATGACAGCAAGACAGGATTCTGATCAAGCTGCAAAAGTTTATTGAAAAGACAGGGTATATATAATCTGAGGGAGAAGAGGTCATCTGATGTGGACGTCAGCAAGTTGCTAGGTACCAAACTACAGCCTAGTCAGCATATTTACAAAAAAAGATGTAGCGAGTACGGGAAGATAGAAACTTAGTGCGGGACATGCACAATAACATTTGGCCAAACGCCAGTTCTAAAAATGGCCATGATAAAGCAAATGCCAAAGGCAGCTTCCCACAGGGTCTCTGCCATGTCTATGGAGCCATCTCTAATTCTCTGTGTTCTTCTCCTGTGTGTTTACTTCCTAGATCTCCAGCTCAAATCTCCCACTCAACTCCTCTGTCATGTTTTCTTTGAGTCTGCACCCTTTTGGCAGTGGGTGGTGGCCCATCATCCTAATGACAAGGCCCAATCAAAACCTTAATAATTATTTAATCAAGTAAAAGTGAAACATCTGAATCCAATACAATCTAATATGCCCAGAGGAACAGACCAGTTAACAAACACAACCCAGTACCTATTTTTGGAATTCATAAACAATGCCAAACTGCTACACCCATTTTAAAAATATCAAGGAAATGCTCAGTCTCATTTAACACCAAATTTTCATTCACATATCTTTTAATTGGTAGAACCAAGGCACCTTTCTTATCTATTGTAAAGAATTTTAATACTTTCCTTCCTGGTAGATTCCTTTCTCCACTAGAGAAGAACTTATTCTTTGATGAAAACCAGTATTTTTAAAACCAATTTTCTATCACTAAAGCAAATGTATTAAAGAGAATGAGCACTCCATTTAAATTTTTACTTCTGTGTTTATAAAAACACCACATTCTCATGTTTAGTCCCATAGGAGATGTACTAACTAAGAATCAAATAGTAATGTATTTCAACCAAAAGCATGAAAACTTTACACCATCAAGACTGTCATGCTAAGTTCAGTAGAGGAAACAGAAAATATGGGGGTGGAAAGCCTCTCTAACTGATACCTTAATAGTCTTCCTTCATCCCCAGTGGCCAGACGATCTTCAGAAGATAAATTCTAAATGTCACTGCCAGTTACTATGCAAGATGCCAAAATCCATAGGGGGTATACACCAAGTACAAATCCATCACTCCAGTAAGTGATCAATTTCCATTACATATTCTTTACATCCTTGCAATATGTAGTGAAAAATAATGTATTAGTCTTTGACTCAAAAGAAACTTCATTTCTACTCTAAATCCTTATTACACTGATGTTTTGCTTATTGGAAAGTATTTGAACTATTAAATAAGTGCCTTGATGATAATTTAAAGAGAAAACATCAACCTTACCCAGCTCAGATAAGTCTTAAATATCATGGTCTACCACATGAAGTGGTGCTAAACTGAAATACAAGTAAGTTTAATTTTTCAGGAACTTCCAAAGTTCTATTTTTATTATACATGGAGTCAGTACTACTGTTGAAACTCATTTTTGACTTGATATTAATTCTTTCACTAAGAAAATTGCACATAAGGAAAGTAAGTCTTATGTTGCAAGACACAGTTACCTTATTAGCTATGTAGTTTGAAAAGTTATTCACAGCAAAATGAAAATGGGCTTTACATAAAGTTATGAGAATGACACTGAATGTTAAGTTTCCATAGTCATTTAAAGGCATTTGGTATGAATATCTTAAAAGATTAAGATGTTTTAAAACAAAATCTTTATAAGAATATCAAAGATTTAGGGAATTATCTTCATTAATAAGTTCAAATGTCTATGGCTTCAACTGTCTAACCTGCTGCTGAGGTAGGTGGCCAAGATTCATCAAAATAGCAATCACTCAGAAATTCCCCATGAAAAACCTTTCATAATCAGTTGATTAAAGTCCTTGTCCAGTTTTTTGGGGTTTTCTTTCTTACATTTGCACTTATTAAAAGAGGATGTCCATTGTGATGATGAAAGCACAACATTGTGATTATACTAAAAAGCCTTTGATTTTAGATAGATCATATGGTATGTGAATATATCTCAA
The DNA here is from genome assembly GCA_029593785.1 of Cabassous unicinctus. Taxonomy (NCBI): domain Eukaryota; kingdom Metazoa; phylum Chordata; class Mammalia; order Cingulata; family Chlamyphoridae; genus Cabassous; species Cabassous unicinctus. Next base: position 2,711 of record JAQZBX010015289.1, read on the forward strand.
AAAAACTGCTTAATAAATAAATAAATAATTTTACAAGAATAACCAGAAATAGCAGCTATGTATAGCAGGGGAAACAAAGAGAGATAGAGAGGTGAGGAATTTTCTTATTTATTAAAAATAATATTGAAATAATAAAATTACTCTAATAATGATTGAAGTGATGAATGCAGAACTATGTGACTATAAAAAAATCCATTGATTGTACACTTTGGATGAATTGTGTGGTTTATTAATATGTGTCAATAAAATTGATTTGTTAAAAAAAAAGTCAGGTAGGATATTTTACTTTAAATTCAGAAAAAAGAACAATTAGTTTCAAAGGGCACAAAAAAAAAGGATGTCAAAACAACTGTTTGTTTTTAAGCTCTTGCTGAATAGCATCTCTTCCAAGGAAGAAGATTGAATATTTATGTTTTTCTCCACATTCACAGAGTGAGCATGATGCCTTTGAGCAGTTGGTTCCCTCTTTTCCACCTGTCTTATGCTCTTGGCACATAATGGCACAGGAATCTCATATTAATACCCTTTTATATGTGGATGGTATCTTTGTTATAACTGATATACAAATAGTGAAACATAGCTACTAAACATGGTCAATGGTTTAAACTGTGGTTTACATTTTACACCATACACTTTTATAAATTTTGATATTTTCCATGTCCTGTGTACTTCACTGTAAGGTCATGCAGAACATTTCCACTGACCATTAAATACCCCCTGTTTGATCTATTCTATTCCTCACTCCCCCTCCCACCAGGGGCCATGGTGACCCTCTGGTCTCATTGGATGACAAGATTCATAGTTATATACAACAGGACTGAGTTCTTGACACAGTGGTTTGTCCTCCCCTATTAGTAATGGCCCATGCTCTTGAGAGACTCCTGCCTGTCTGTGAATAAATCAGTCCTCCTGAGGATGGGAGTCCAACACCTTCCTGCTCATTATGTGGGTCTCAACCCATTGATACAACACATTATGACAAAATGATCATTCACACACTCCCTGGTGTGCTCCAGGTGTGCCCTGTCCAGAATGCTTACCCATCCAACACCTTAAACCAATAACCCTTCCTTGTCATATTGCCATAAGAGAATTCCCAACTTTGTACTTTCAACCACATACCCACAAATCTCCATTGTTCACTTGGTCCCTCTCTCAACCCTCCCCCCAGTACCCTGGATTATTTAGCCCACCCTTTCCAATCTACCCACTTGTCAACCATGTACCACTCAACCCAATAATATCACTACCCTCCTGTCCTATCCCTTCAATATGTAACTACACTCTTTCAACTTACAATAGATTATGTCCATATGGGTGATGGCTCATCCATCACCTCCTCACTTTCTCCTCTCTTTCTATATCTTCTAAACCTGTTTTCCAGTCAATAGCTCTCTGTGTCTGCTCAATTTCCTTAATTCATATCAGTGAGGTCATATACTTTTCATCCTTCAATGCCTGGCTTGCTTCATTCAACATAAGGTCCTCAAGATTCATCCATGTTTTCCCATGTGATAGCACTTTATTCCTTCTTACAGCTGAGTAAAATTCCACTGTATGTATGTATGACATTTTGTTTATTCATTCATCTGTTGAAGGGCACCTGGGTTGATTTCAACTTTTGGCAATAGTGAATAATGCTGCTATGAACACTGGTGTGCATATATCTGTTTGTGTCTTTGCTTTCAATTCTTCTGGGTATATATCCAGCAGTGGAATTGCTGGATCATATGGATGATCTATAGTTAGTTTTTTGAGGAACCACCAAAGTGTCCTCTACAATGGCTGGACCATTCTACATTCCCACCAGCAGTGGATGAGTGTTCCCATTTCTCCACATTCTCTTCAACATTTATAGTCCACTGTTTAATAGCCACCATTCTAATGGGTGTAAGATAGTGTCTCTTTGTAGTTTTGATTGCATTTCCCTAATAGCTAATGATGTTGAGCATCTTTTCAAGTGCTTTTTAGCCATTTGTATTTCTTCCTCAGAGAAGTGTCTTTTCAGGTCACTTGTTCATTTATTTTGAATGGGTTTTCTTTTTATTTTTGAGGTGTAGGATTTCTTTCATATGCAGGATATTAGGCTCCTATCAGATATATGGTTGCCAAATATTTTCTCCCATTGGGTAGGTTGCATTTTTACTTTCTTGATAATGTCCTTTAAGTTGCAAAAGTTTTTAATTTTTAGGAGATCCCACTTATCTATTTTTTCTTTTGCTTCTCATGCTTTGGGTATAGTATTCATGAAACCATTTCCTATTAAAAGATCCTGTAGATCCAGGGCCCCCATCTCCAGTGTATACTTCTGTGATGTAAGCATTTAAATGATGCAGATGTTCTGGGCCTTGGCGGACAGCCACCCCAACTTGTAATGCGACCCCTTCCACCAGGGCTTCCCAAAATCATTGGCCCAGTCAGAACGTGGCAGCTGAGGTGGGACATGTATGATGTGGCCCCACAGGTTTTGGTACAACTGGCAGCTGGTCAGCAGGTCTATGTGTTTGCAGATGTCTCTAGTCTTTGGGTCAAACCAATGGCTGATGTCCTGGCCTGCAACTTCCACAATGGGTTTCAGCACTATGTCCACCTTGTACTCCTGTGCCAATGGCATCAGGTCATACCTGTAGCCCAGGTAAGACACCCAGAGGTCTTAGGGTCAGTTGTGTTGGGCCACCTCTGCTAGCGTGAAATAGTGACACTGGAAAAACTCAAAGTCTGGCCGAGCCTCTAGGCCCCAGCATAGCATAGCATTAGTTCTATCGGGCATAGGCTCCCTTAGTTGCTTCCTTGCTCCTCAGCACACACTCCCTACTGACATTCAACATCTGCATCAAGGAGCTAAGGGGAGCACATTTCTCTGCTGCCGTGGTAACCATTGTCCTTTTCTGGCCACTGTCCACTGAGCTCAAACACTGTGGGCAAGAAGGGGCTTGGATTACCTGTGCTAGGAGGAAATGTAGTCTGATTTCGGACTCCAGCAATAAGGTCAAAATAAATGAGTTGCATACTCAGGGGGGTAACGAGTGCCCTCCACTTCAACTCAGATTGGCTTGGGCTACAGGAGATATTTAGGACAGGCAATCTGGCGAAGCAGAAAAACACGGGGAAGGGGTGACTGAAAGAAAATATCCTCACTCATTTCCTGGCTTCCTGGAGAATATATTTGGGTTCTATTTTTTAATCCATTCTGTCAGCTAGTATTTTTGATAGGGGAGTTTAATCTATTAACTTTCAGTGTTATGTCTGTAAAGACATTACTTACTTTGACAATTTTATCCTTTGGCTCTCATATGTTTTACCTTATTTTTGTATTTTTACACTTTTGGTTCCCCTTTCTGATAATCTTCATTTCTACATCCTCCTACAGGCCTCTATCTCATTTTTTTTCTTTCAGGCTATAGAACTCCAATGTTATTCCTTTTAGAGCCAGCTTCTTGTTTACTAAGTCTCTTGGTTTTTGTTTATTGGTGAGTATTTTAAAATCACTTTCATTATATCCGTACAATTTTGCTGGATAGAGAATTCTTGGCTGGCAGTTTTCACTTTCAGTATCTTATATATATCATACCACTGTCTTTTCACTTCCATGGTTTCTGATAAAAAATCTGTACTAAGTCTTTTTGGGCATCCCTTGTATTTGATGGATCACTTTTCTCTTGCTTTCAGAATTCTCTCTATCTTTTGCATTTTGAAATTCATATTGGTATGAGTCTTAAGTACTTTTTTAGAATGCATTGTGCTTCCTGCATATGGATATGTATGTCTTTCATAAGACTTGGGAAATATTCAGCCATTATTTCTTCAAATATTTTTAATATAATTTTTTTTTATTTTTTAAAAGATACTTAGATTACATAAATGTTACACACAAAAATATAAGGATTCCCATAAGTGCCACTTACCACACCCTTCCACATAAACAACATCCTTATTAGTATGGCACATTCATTGAAATTGATAAGCACATCCTGGGGCATTGCCACAGAGCCTGGACCATAGTTCACATTGTATTCTACACTCTGTTCCACACAGTTTGGCATGTTATGGGATGATATACAATGGCATACATCTGTTGTTGCAATGTCATTTAGGAGGATTCCCATTCAGGAGGATTCCCAAGTCCCAACCCGTCCCCCATATTAAAATTGTTTTTCCCTCTCCCTGACCCAAGTCCTCATGTGACCACTGCCTGCACATCAATGTTTTAATTACTTCCATTGCTAGAATCACAGTATGTTTATAGTAGAATACCAGTAAATTCACTCTAGTCCATAGTTCATTCCCCAGTCCTGAGGATTCAGGAATGGTGATGTCCACTCCACCTCTAATTGAGAGGGGGATTTGATCCCTTACAGCCTATGGATGGGACTTTCTTGCTTGCAGTTGTAGGCTCCCTCATTTCCTTGGTATGGTGGTTGTCAATCCTCACCTCCTTTTTAGTTGGCCTAGTTGAGTCCCATGAACTGAAGAGTAGGTATTACAACTTTGCTGAGGCTACAGCTCCAGCTCACACATGGACAGCCCAAAGATTCAAATCTCTTGGATGTACACCTACAAACTCCAGCACCAAATATAGGTTTAAATAGAAGGGACAGAAGACTCATGTGTAAGGAAGCCATTATTGAGTCCAACTCTGTTACTCTAAGGATCACAAACTGTAAGGTAGGGCCCACTTTCAAGGCACCAAACTCTGGAGCTATCTGCCCTGACCATAGGACTTGGGTGTCTACAGAGCCCTGAGGAGGCCCACTATTTGGGGTAGAATCCAATTTGGCAGTCTATGAGGTCCTGCTGAGATGTGCATAAGTGTTGTCTCTGGGATGACCTCCTGCAATGTGTAAGGTACTATAATTTTTATATAATTTCCTGTAGCAGTTTGAAATTATTTTATGAATACACAGAAGTGAAAGATTATCTTCTTGAACTGGTTTATTCCTGTGGTTGTGATATCTTTTGATTGTGTTAAATTCATCTGAGGGTCCTTGATTATATTACTGGATAAGATCAATTTAGGTCTTTTCATTGGTCTATGAGAGTGAGGCATGACTCAGGTTCAGCCTCTGCCCCTTTCTGGGTCTGATATAAACCCAGAGACTCACAGACAGACACAGGAAAAGGAAGCTACCATGTTTCATCCTGCCATATAAGAAAGAGGACTAAAGGATTGCTTAAGCAGGAGGCTGCAAGAGGCTGGGCCCATGGAGCAGCTGAAGAGGAGTGTAGTCCTGCTTTATGCCTCATAGCTTACAGCTGAACTGCAAAAGAAACTGGAACAGCTGACAGTGATATAGGAGGCCTGGAAAGAGATAAGCCCTATCCATGGTTGCTCTCTGCTGAGTTTAAGCCTCAGCAAAGGTAGGTGGCCATCTTACTTCAATATGTGGCAGCTGACTTTGATGAGAAAGCATTTCTAATGGTGCCTTAGTTTGGACTTTTCATGGTCCTAACCATGTAAAGCTTTTACCCCTAATAAATCCCCTTTATAAAAGCCAACCCATTTCAGGTACTTTCATCAGCAGCCCTTTGGCAAACTAAAACATTTCCCATTATCAAAAACATGCATAAGATGCTGCAACAAGCAGGTGTTGCAATGAGTAGACACAGCCACCAGCAGATGACACAACCAGCAGACACTGCAACTGCTGCAATGAGCAGATTCTGCAACCAACAGCTGCCACAACCAGCAGATGACACACCCAGCAGAAAACACAGCCAGCAGAAAGTGGTAATGGCTCAAGCAGTTGGGCACTCACCTACCACATGGGTGGTCCTGGGTTCAGTTCCTTGTCCCTCCTAAGAATATGAGCAGACACAGTGAGTAGACAATGAGCAGACAGATGAGGCAGCCATCTTAGGGGGGAATTAAAAAATAATTAAATCTTTAAAAAATAAAAAATGATAAAACTAAAATGGTGAATAGGCAATAAGATCCATAGAAAGTTATCTTTTAAAACAGCCTAAAATTGGCTTCCAATTTTCTTTATTTAAATACATTTTTATCCTGTTCTAGAGAGTACTATGTGATCTCTCCCCTATACCTCTCATCCTCCATTATTTATCTGAATAACTGGTTTTATATAACTCACCTTATTATGCATGTTGAAAATGTTTGTATTATTTACCTTCCTCTTATTTTTATTTTCAGATTTATTTCAGAGAATTCCAGGCATTTTTCTGTAGAGACCCATTGTGTTAGATTCCCTGATGAAACTCCAGGGTCTGGGATATTTACCAGTACACATAATGCAGACAAAACTATTTATGAATGAATAAAGAAATGAATAATTTTTCAAAACTGTCCTTCACAATGATCTTACATATCGAACATCATATGAGGATTAGAATTTTGTAATTGGTAATCCAATCAAGATGAGCAGTGTGTGCCCCAAAGAATAAAGCAATAAGTAATACTATTATCTGTATCATCAAGGTGTGACCCCTGGAAAATAGCCTTTATTAGGTTTATTGAATATTTTAAGGGAATACAAAACAGATTATATTTCCCTTGTGAAGAAGAAGCTGAACTTTGGGAGAAGAGCAATGTACTGCTTTCCTTTGCAACCAGTCTCAGAATATAGTTGACCTCACCATGTCCTCCAATTTTGTCTTCTGATGAGTTTTCCAATCAGTAGATAGGAACAAACCTTATTTACTTGTACTTTTTCAGTCCTGATTATATTCAAACCTTTTTACTTCAAAACAACATCTTACATTTTCTTGTGTCAAACTTTGCCTCAACATACTCATTTCCTATTATGACTATTTGTTTCCTTTGTCCATTTTTATCTTGAATCTATTCTATTGCTTTTAATTGCCTCCTCCAAGAGTCTATGTCTTTTCTGTTCAATATTGTCAACACTAGCCACCTGTGGCTATCTAATTTTAAATAATTAAATTGAAAAAATAATGAAAATTCAGTTCTTTAGTAGCTCTAGTCAAATTTCATGTGTCTGATAGGAACATGTGAGTAGTAGCTTCTGTAATGGATGGTGCACATATAGAACAGTATTTTAATTGTAGAAAGTATTATTAGGCATGTAGATTTTGATTGTGGACATTTCTTCTCTTTTTTTAATTTATAAATGATTCATTTCTTGCTTCTCTCAAGTAATTCCCTTCTATGTCTTTCCTCAAATAATATTTTATTGTATTTCTTTTAATTTCTTAAGGTAGGGGAATATATCATTTGATTATTTATTTTAATTAATGCAAGTATGTTTCACAATATAAGACCAAGAATTTTCCTGGGAATATTGGTTTAGCATTGTGGCTTTGGCAATTTCAGGTAGTATATTCAACTGTTAGCATTTTTTGTTATGTAAACTTTTGTTTGTACCAAGTTTATTCTAAAGTTTTCCTCCTTTAATTTCTATCCATAGATTATGTTTTCTGTTTGTCATTTGTTGGAAAAGATGCTGAGAGCCAGAGCATAAAGTGTTAAGCATTTAGAAAGCATGCCTGCTGGCAGAGAATCATTAGTAAATGTCTCCAAGGACACTGCATACTGCAGACATCAGTAGGAGGAGGCAGAGCAGAAAGAACTCACCACTAAGAAGTTATTGTATGAATTCCTAAGAAAGATTATCTAGGAATACAGGAACAGGCAGCGCTCTTACATGCCAAGTAGAGGAACTAGCGAAGGAGGCCCTACTTTAGATATCAGCTTTGTAGTATAAAAAGCAGCTTCAGCCTAAATAAACTTCTCTTCTTCATTCCTGGCACCATCTAATTCCATGAAGAATTACAACAGATGGTGCCCAACGTGGGGCTTGACTAGCCTTTTCTCTTCTTCAGTGTCGTGGAACCAAGGACTTCTGTTGGTGAGTCAAACAGTCCTTGTAGCATCAGGGTAATGGGTAATCAGTTGACTCAGTTAGAGGAATATTCCCAGGTCTTGAAGACATTATTGAAGAATACAGGGGTGTCTGTGATGACCCCAGAGTCACTAGAGCTCTTTTCTCTTTTACAGAAACATTGTTATTGGTTTCAGCCACAAGGGCAGAATATTTTAAACCTGAAACAATGGAAGTTGGTAATGAAAGCTTTAAAAAGAACTTCTCAAAGGGGAAAAATAATTCCCATTCATGTATGGTCTTCGTGTTGTTTTATTTCTGTTGCTCTTGAACCATTACAATCAAATGAAAATATAAGTGGAAAAATTCATGAACAGCCAAAAACAGATAAACTCATGTCTAATAAAAGGGAAGGAAAGAAAAAGGGAGTTTATGGAACTCTTCCAGTGGCCGTTAAGCAGCCCTCTCCAATAGCACCACCTGTTCAAAATTCACAACGGATTAATCTTAATTTCGCCCCCACAAATTCTCGGCAAATTTATGTGCCACTACCTAGAGAAGTGTCAGCCTGTACTTTGCCACTACTGAGAATTAGTAATTAAAAAAACAAAATAAAGTGTATCTAGCCAATTCAGGAGTAAAAGGGCCTATTCCAGAAGATTTAGCGAGATTAATATTCGGAAGATCTAGCATTAGTTACAGGAGCATCACTATTCTGCCAAAAGAGTTAAATAAGATAAGGAAAACATGATAGGGGCTAATAAAATTAAACCACTAGAAGAGTAGGAAAACTTGGCAACATTGGTGTTTTCTGTTTTGTTTCCATGCTGATTCTGGTTGGGTCTGTGTGGCCAAATTGATAAAATTAGTGCAGAATTTTTATCAAGGTGTTAAAAGGAACTTTCAGTTTTAAATCACTAGCTTACTACTGAACTTCAAACCTAAGTTTGAAGTACTGCTAAAGAATAGTAATCCAAAAAATATGTGTTAAATATCTGTTTAAACTGCTAAATTAGAGCTTAACTGTATTTATGCTGTTTAAGTTGTCCTGGCTGGTTGCTGATTACTAACAAAAGTGTTTCAAAGAACAAGCTTACATATTACAGGCAACACAGATTCCAGAAAAATTCTTAAAAGCAGTAAAATCAAAGATGTGAAATGATGGAGGGCTTGAAGAGAGCCATACCAAAGGAGTGAGAATTATGGGTCAAATTAGTAAGTTTTATGTTTCTGTTGGTATGTCATAATTCTTTTTGTGTTTGTCTGTTTGTTAAGTTTCAGTGTATATTTTGATATCTCTGGATGGTAATATTAAATTGATAAATGAAGATTATTATAAGAATTCTATTCAAATGGCCAAAATTAAATAAGCACTTATATTAATAACTAAATATGGGTATTAGTTTAAAATAATAAAAATAGTTATAATAAAATTAAATCTTTATTCTAAAAAGTTTGTTTAATGTTGATGGTAATTGTATGTTGTCAGAAGTTTTTTGGAAACAGTTTCCAAAATCATTGTGGTAACTTAAGTATGGAAGATACATAGAATGTGCTTTTATTATTAAAGAAAAGAAAGTAATTTTATCCTAAGATAAAATAACTAGTTATTAAAACAAAGTAAAATGTGGGACAAAACCTGAATGAATACAAAAAGTGCAAAAAGCTTGTGAAAAAAGAATTTTTGGGGTCAAAGTTAAGTATGATTTAAGCAGTCTATCTATAAAAATTTAAAAGCTTTAATGTCAAACAGTATAATAATACAAAGTTAAAGTTTTATTCTTTTTCAAAGTTTCTCAAGTCATCAATATGTTTTAGTAAAAGTTTACGAAACGTTTTTCTCCTAAATAATCAGTATGCAAAAAAGAAAGTCTGTTTTATCAAAATAGCTTCTTGTACTTTAAACTTATCTTTTCCATGGAGAAACAAGTCTTATCCCTTTTAAAAGAACATAATGTTCAAACCTGCTTTCTCAGAGTCAAATTCTGAAAAGTAGCTTTTATTTCAAACTGTTACAAATGATTTAGTCTTTTACCTAGAAAAAGGTAAAATACTAAAAATAGTTAAGTTCATGTGATATATTAAAAGTTGAATGAAGTATTTAAAACAGTTGCACAAGTAAAATAAATTTTCTAACCTTATGACAATTAAAGTTGTATGAATAAAAAGTTCATATGAATACTTTAAAAGTGTATAAAATTCCTGAAAATTTAATAATGTTTCAATATAATATTAAATAAAAGTATAATGTTATTAATCAAAATTTTAATTATTTTAAAATATAATAATAATATGTGTCATGCAAACTACCTCTCTGACTAAAAATCAAAAGACAGATGCTTTAACTTAAGTTTATCTGATTTACACCACCTCTGCTAAAAAAATATAAATAAATAAATAAATAAATACATAAATAAACAAGTGTATAACTGCAAAAAACAAACAAACAAACAAAAAACAGCCATTAGGGGCTACCGGGGTACTGCATAACAGTAAATTATAATAAATTAAAATAACACCCCTGTAATATGCAGCAGTCCCAAATTTTACCAGTTTGTTACAAAAAATTAATCTGCTTAAACAAGTCAGCCAGCCCACATTCCCCTTTCAGTAAAATACCCAACAATAAATCAAGTTTATATTCAACACTGTGTGCTACAACCCCAATTCTAATTATAGTGTTAACAACAAAACAAATGTAGTTATTAAAATTACAAGTTAATGTATTACCCCCAGCCAAAATAGGAAATATTAATTTGTTTCTACCTGTGTTTCAAACTGTACAAAATAAAAAAATTAAGGTCATTCTAATCATGCTACTAAAAATCTTAAATGCATAAGAAATAGAAGTTTATTCATTGAATGACTGCTAGTTAAAACTCTTACTGTTGTTTGTGGTTATGTAATCTACTGTAGTTATGAATTATGTATAATATACTAAAATACTAATCAAAACTTCAATACAATACATTGCATATTTAAGTAATTTAATAAGTTGTATATTACACATAAATGTATTTTATTAAATGTATATGTAAATCTCTTGATTTGAGTTTGCACAGTCCTGGAACCAAATGTATTAAGAAAAAGTCTGGTAAGTATTGTTCAAGCCTAAAAGTAAAGCATCATGCAGAAAACTTTGTTAATCAACAAACCAATGCCTTGCTAGTTAACACTTTTCATATTTCAGGAAACATATTGAAAATTAAAATAGTAAGCACATCAAGGATGTTTTGTAACAAATTAAAAAAGATAAAGTGCATTTCACAGGGTGTTGTATTCCTCCCTGGGGGAGCTGGCCACTCTTCCAGGGACTGATGCATAGACCTTAAAATGTACTGCCCAAGGAGTGTTGTGTTCCTTCCTGAGGAGGCTGACCCCTTCTTCAGGAATTAGCAGAATACTCACAAGTTGGCATCTATAGTATCAAATTTATTAATCCTAAACACAGTCAACCAAAACTCTACTATTATTTGTTACTTCAACACCTCCCAGCTAAAAGCTAAATATTAGTAAGTATATATATATATACTTACTAATATATATATAATATATATAATATATATATATTATATACTGCTCTATTTATCTGTCATTCTCTAACTTTGTTCAATATTGACTTAATCTTTTAATTGATTATGTTATTTATGTTTCTCACCCTAATTGTCAGTATAAGCTTATTAAACTAAATATACATATTAAATTTATCTTGTATCTATCCAGGACTCTAGCCAACAATAAGCTAAATATATCAGTGTGTCCCCTGGTTTGGTAAGCATGTGACTGTATGTATACATATCATAAAAAATTAGAATATAACAGCTAAACCCCATACTAACTAATAATCAATGAAATGTCCTACCACAAGAAATGTTCAATACACCCACCATGGGTCAATATTGTGTCTTTAAGGCTTTACGCCTTACTCATTCTGCATTCCCACAAGCATGTATTTATCCTCATTGCAGCCCCTTCAAAAACACTTTTAACACAACTCTATAAACGTCTCCAAAATTCTCTTACCCAAGCAAATAACCCCAAGGGTCAAGCTATTGTTGAAAAAAGTAATCACATCTTGAAATTAAAGTTACAAAAACAAAAAAGGGGGAAATGGTGGGGTGCAAGAACAATTATATTAAGCATTATTTACTATAAATTTTTTAAGCTGAAGGTCAGAATCAGATACATTAGCAGCAGAGCATTTCTGGCAAAAATCAGGCAAAAATACAGAAACAAATATTAGACAACTATTTTAGTGGAAGAATGAAGATAATAATCAATGGGAGAAGGCAGAATTTAAGTTAGGATATAGGGTCGAGGTTTTGATCTTATCATTATAGATAAAGGATACCAGCTTTGGGTTCTGTCCAGACATCTGAAACCTAGACATGAGCAACCTGAAGAAACTGACACAAGAAGCAGAAAAAATAGTAACTTCTAAAAGGCAGAATGTCACTCTAACACAGTTATTCCTTGCTATGCTTACTTTGACCACCACAGCAGTGGTGCACCTTCACATAATTATACATATTGGGCTTATATTACTAATTCACCTGTTTTAAAATTGTTGACTTGGGGGGACAAATCCCACCCTGTTTATATTAATCAGTCTTTTCATTTTCCTGGGTCCATTAATTCTTGCCTTCCTCTAAAACCTGAGGAAGAAGGGGAATTTATTGAAAATTTAACCTTGCCTTTTCTTGAATGCATAGGATCCATCAATCCATGTATACAGCCCCCAAATCATAGATTACAAAGTGACAAATGGCATGCATGCCATGGCTTATATGAGGTGGTACTCTTTAATGATTCCTATGGAATAGATTGGGAAGGCACCCCTGTGGGGTTACCGGTCCCAGAGAATGGCAATTATACTGGAGTTAGTTGGACTGGAATTAATCAAACTATTGTATCTGTCTCCGAAACCCACCCATATCCATGGCTAGGGAATGGACCTAATTTAACCAGTAATAGGCAAATTCAAGGGATCAATCAGGGATGATTGATCCCCTCCCCTTGGGATAACTGCTTCAAGAAAAAAACAGAAGAATTTATGGGAAGTATTTTTGGGATTAGCCCCTACTTATACATTAACCAGGGAAAAAGGACCGATGAATACTACTCTACACTGGAATGGTAGCTCACATCATAAAGTATGTGTGCAGGATCCCATTGTTTTTATAGTAGGAACAGTGAGCATTGATCAAACATGGTTTTTCTGCATTAATTGCTCCCTTTACACTTGTGTATCAAATCTGTTTTACAGGAGAATTCTACTGCAGTTCTAATGGGATGACGGCATTGTGGAATATGACTTCTGGTTCGCATGAATCGCTGCTGGCAGTCTTGCCCTGAGAGTCAAATCCTTTGGCTCTTTCTAAATCATTATTTGAAAAAACCAAACATTTAATTGGATTAATTATAGCTGCTGTATTAGAGCTTATAGGTATTATTACAGCCACTGCTGTGGCAGGAACTGCCCTACATGAAAATATCCAAACACAACAATATGTTAAAAATTGGCATCATAATGCTAGTGAGCTATGGCATAGTCAGGCATATATTGAGCAAATTAATAATAGGCTTAATGACTAAGAGATGGATGTTACACAAATGGGAGATCAGGTATATAATCTAAATTTAAAACAAGGTTTGAAGTGTGATTGGAATGAAAGTGCTTTTTGTATCACTCCTCTCCCATACAATGATTCCCATTATGAATGGGAAATAATTAAAAATCATTTAATAGGTCATCACACAAATTTATCTATAGAAATTACAAACTTGCAAAAAAGGATTTTGAGCATGTCTCAGAATGAACTTACTACACATCCAGGTAGCGAATTTTGGCAATCAGTGACAGATCAATTAAATAAAATAAACCCCTTACATTGGTGGAAATCAACCTCTGTACTTGCTAACTTCAGTGTGGTGATCATTGGTGCTCTGTTACTCTTAACTGTATTAGGAGGCATTCGCAAAGCTCTGCTGTCCTGCATTAATAGGGCTGAAAAGGCCAGCCATGCCAATAACTTGATTCTGCTTAAAACCCTTAACTCTCAAACCCCTGTCCATGGAGCTTGGCTGGTGGCCAGTGATGGGTAAGACCTTCAGAGGAGGGCAACCAAAGACAGGCAGTCACCCTGAACAAAAAACAAAAAAGGGGGAAATGTTGGAAAAGATGCTGAGAGCCAGAGCATAAAGGGTTAAGCATTTAGAAAGCATGCTTGCTGGCAGGGAAACATTAGTAAATGTCTCCAAGGACACTGCATACTACAGACATCAGTGGAAGGAGGCAGAGTGGAATGAACTCACCACTAAGAAGTTATTGCATGAATTCCTCAGAAAGATTATCAAGGAACACAGGAACAGGCAGCACTCTTATGTGTCAAGTAGAGGAACTAGCGAAGGAGGCCCTACTTTAGATATCAGCTTTGTAGTATAAAAAGCAGCTTCAGCCTAAATAAACTTGCCTGCATTCCACATGGAGTGAGGTCTCCTGATCCCAGTCTTTGTTTTCTCTTCTTCGTTCCCGGCACCATCTAACTCTATGTTGAATTACAACAGTCATTGTTTTCTGCGGTTAATTCCTTTTGAGTAGGGAAAGTTGGTTATCCCTTTCAAAGGTTTGCAGTTTTCCTCCATTTTATTTAATGAGCCATTTGTATTCCAGGTCCATGAGATCTTTTAGAAATAGATTTTCTTTTATTGGGATGTGGTACCTTCATGTGAACATTGGTTGAATAATTATAGAATTCATTCTACTTTTCCTTAAGGTAGTAGGAAGGATTTATATTGTCAAAAAAGTAAGAGACACAATTATAATAGGTGATAAATAAGTTAAGTAGGCCCAATATGGAGTCCCTCATGCTACGCCCATGTCAACAAACCAAAGCTTAACTAAGTTCATGTCTCTTGTAAATGCTCCTTAACCAAGAACCTGAAATCTAAGAACAACGAATAAGATCTCACCAGCTCCCTTTTTCTTCTCTAGCTTAGTTCCTCTAAATCAAGGCTAAGCCAAGTAAGGAAAACTACTCTGGACCAATCAGTAAGATTATTTTCTTTAAGACAACCTTGTTCTGGCTATATGAGCCTTGTTTTTTCAGTTGAACATTACCGAATTCATGAATTACTTACTAAAGGTGTAAGATCCAAGAAATTAACTTCCTGCATATATTTTCTATTTTTCAGTTTTTGGTGATGAGAACAGAATCTGCAAGCCACTGCTGAGGACTCTGGATATAAAAAAACCAGAACATGGCACTGGCTGAACCCTTTGAGTTCTCTTTTTTCCCCAACATCCTGAGGATTTATGGGTGAGTCTCTCTCAGATATGAACTCCACTTTTTTGTGTTTGAGCTCTCCAATCTCATTAACTCTTAGTCCAAAGGTCAGTGGGTCAATCTTATTGATGAGAAAACTCAAATTTTGAGCCTGAATCTCTACCATTATGGTATAGTCCACTGTTCAATTTTTGCTACTGCTGCTTTCAATGCCCCATGTGACAAGGTAAGAAGCAAAAATGATAAAGATGGAGTCCTCATTCTCTTAAAATTTTGATTCCCCACACTCTGGCACACTGGCATATTGCATGTTCAAAAATTATTTCACTGGAAGATGTGCCTATCAAAAAAAATGGCAAAATATCACCAAGCACAAACTAGAATGTCAATATTCTCCTTCATAATTGTACTTCATTTAAAGATAATCCAATTTACTGACAGACTTAAATTATTTCCAGTTTGTAGCTTGATATAGGTCCAATTGTCTTCCCCAAATGATATATTCAAGTCTTAACCCTCAGTCCCATGAATATGACTTTATTTGGAAATAGGATATTAGAAGATGTTAGTTAAGATGAGGTCACACTGGATTAGGGCTGGCACTAATCCTGTATGACTGGTGTCTTTATAAGAAGGAAAGAATTGGACACTGAAGGAGAGAGAAGATGTCATGTAATGGAGGCAGAGATGGAGTCATGCTGCCACAAGCTAAGGAACACCAAGGTTTGTATGTAATTCACAGAAGCTAGTAGAAGCATAAACAGATTCTTCACTATGCCTCATATTTTTAAATCCTGTAAGACCGAAATCAAGATGTCAGCAAAGCAATGCTTTCTCCTGGAGTTGTAACATTCTGGGGATGGCAGTCTTTCATTACATGGTGATATTCTAGATCTCCTCCTTTGGCTTTCTCCTACTGACTGTGGCCAAATTTCTTCTCTTATAAGGGACCCAGTATTATGGATTCAGTCCCTCCTGGTTCATTCATGCCACAACTAAATAGGAACTTAGAAGATCCAATTCACAAATGGGTATACACTTCAACTGATAATACACCTTCAAAGGGTCCTTTTTGCAAATAGGTTCACACTCACAAGCACACAGTTTAAGAATAAGAACATGTCTGTTTTGGGGATATATAATTCAACCAACCAAAAATGCCTTACAAAAATTCTTAAAGCTAATACTTCAGATTGAAAAGGAATTACTCCAGACAGGGACTCCTGTTCACAGGGAAAAATGAAGAGCACCAAAAATTATAATTCTTTGAATGAGTATAAAATGTTATATAGATATACTTTTTTCTTATTTCTTGTCTTAAGTTCTTTACAAGATATAAGATTGTATAAAGAAAGAATTATACTTTATATGGTACATTTATAACATACATAGATATAATATATATTGAGAACAGCACACAGAAAAAGAAAGACATGGAGGTACATTGGAACAAATTTTCTGTATTTTTCTGAAATTAATTTAGCATTGGTCTGAAGTAGTATGTGGTATACTGATTATTCTCATCTTTCAATTACAATCCCTAAAGAATAACTAAAGAAAAAGATAAAATTAATTTAAATGGTATTGTAAAAATATCTAACACAACCAAGGCAGTCAAAAGGAACAAAGGAACAAAAAAGAGAGAAGGCATAGAAAACAAATCCCAATGTGGGAAATATACATCCAAACATTAAATATGAATAGTCTAACTATTCCAAAGTCAGAGATTGTCATGGAGGATGAAATTGCAGGATCCAATTATTTACTGTGTATGAAAGACACACCTTACATTCAAAGATACAACTCAGTTGAACGTACAATAATAGAAAAAGATATATCATTCAAAGAATATTCATTAGAGAACTGGAGTAGTTATATTATCAGACAAAATAGACTTTACCACAAGAAATTTTACTATGGATACAGTGAGACATTACATAATAAAAGGTTCAATACCTCAGAAAGATATGACCTTTGTAAATATATGCATACTTAACAACTAAGCCTCCATATACATAAAGGAAAAATTGCCACCTATCTCAGAGATAACCAAGTAAAGAAGGATTGGGCATTGTTACTGTCAGTTCCTCCCACTTTATGCTGCCAACAAACAGCATTTGTAATGATTGTTTTAATCATATATATTTTTGTTCAGCTAACACAGAACATATTCTCCCTCTGAATATACAGCCTATAGCTGTTTTAAGCGAGTACACTTGATGTACAATGAGTGTTATTGAATGAATGAGTGAATTAACTAATTAATAAACAGTGAATGAATGAATGGCACCTCAGCCAAAGATGGAGAAGCAAGAAACCATAGCATATTATAGGAAGTATTATAAGTTGTTCCAAATGTCATCTGCAGCATTTTCCAAACTGTACCTAGAAATGTTAATAGGAATTCATTGAAAAACATGAGTTTGGTACTCAAACTTTTCTGTCCCTGTTCCTTCTTGGCTATTCTCAATGCCTACTGCTGTGTTTAAATCCTTTTCCTCACTTTTACAAACTTATTGACCAGAATTTTATTAATATCTTGATAATTATTTTTAGAACCCTGTTGTATTATGCTGACCTTTAGTTTAAGATAGCTCTGATGTGATGGGGGATGAGCCTGGAGAGGTGGATTGTGGCCAGACTGTGATATTTCTGATATAAAATGGTGAGGAATTTGAGCTTTACTGTGTGCACTAAATAAACCATTGAAAGATATTTAGGTTCTTCTCAAAATAGCTTACTCTCTTGAGCTTTCCTAGCTCAATGGGTAAAATTAGATGCATAGTGATCACTTCTATAATTCTTGTAATGAATTATCCCTGCCAATTGCATATCCTTCCAATTCTGTAGTTTAAAAAAATGGCAGTGATAAGTTTCAGGGTTGACATCTACAAATAAAATACTAAAAAGAGTCCCTTGATTATAGGCTAACAGCTTATTTAAGTTCATTTAATTAGGGAAAACTTTTTACTTAATTAGATATAAAGCTTTTCACCTTAACTTTAGAATCAAAGTAATAGTTATCCCAAATTGTGATTAAGCTGACCTTAGATTTAGTAGTATAAGGTAGAAGAGGTGATATTTCTATGAATGGAAAAAGTCATAGTCTCATCTGTGTTACTTCATTTGTGGTGATTTAGAATTAGCTTTTCCACCCTTAGACCAAATCCACATTTCCCCCTCCCACTCACTAATCTAGGTCATAAAAATGCCTTATTTTTACTCTCCTATGCCTTTTAAGAGGGCTAAGTATAGGATATTTTCTCACCAGGACATGATGCTGTTGTCAAAAAATAAAATAAATGACTTGTGATCAACCCACACCACCAGCAGGTATAAAAAGATTAATCTTTTTTCTAAAAGAGCCTTCCCTAACAGTTTTCAGATTGCTGCACAGTTGGAGGGGATTTTTTTCCCTGCTGAAGAGGAAGTGACACTCAGACCAGAGAATGGTATTCCTGTCCCTACTCACCTGCTAGGAAGTAGATTCAGAAGAGTCAACTTTTCATCTGCCCATCTGTGTAGCAGCTGGATTGCCCAGTTCTCAATATATACCAGGTTCTATGCAGGATTTATTCTGTCAGCTGTCACTTCTACCAGAGTTTAAGAGTTCCCCATGTCTCTCTTACACATCTCCATTGAGAGCTCTGGGGTAATAAGGAAGCAATGCTTTTAACTGAACTTTCTTATTCTAGCACTTGCTTCATTAGTTCAAGAAACTTAAAAGATACTTTTCTCTTCCTCTTCTCCCTTACCCTTTACTCCTCACACTTATATAATAAAAGTTACATAAATAAAAAAAAAACTAATTTAATGTATTCCATCAATTGATGATAATGCATCATTAACAGAAGCAGGATTAACTCATCCACTTGTACCTGTGGCCTAGAAAAAAACTGTTTTAAGTATGAGTCTGTTCTTGAAGATTTATATATATTCACATATTTAATACTCATAATGATCCTTCTGCTTATGATTTATTTACCAATTTAATATATCATGTACTTAAGGTGTTCAGCAAACTTTATTAATATGACAAAATTACATGATTAGAAAATGATAGCAAAAATTTGAATTTTGATCTGCCTGTCCACTGAGCTCAAATTCCTTGGAGTTACACACCACTTACAGGTTTTAGCTGGAATGTCCAACTTACATCAGTCATCAGAGGTCCAACCCTGTTATCATAACTACCTATCCTTCTAGTTTGTTCACACAAATGCTCCCCATGCCCAGATTTTCTTTCTACACAAGGACCTCCAGCACACTCATGCCCCTTATCAAACATCAGCCTCTAACTCTCCTCATTTTTACTGCCAAGCTTAATCCACAGTTACTTATCAAAACCATATTTTCTTCTTATGTCCCTATTATGATTTACCACATCTATTGATGAAAACCCCAATCTATTGATGAAAATATTTGTGTTTTATCATCAAAGAGCACATGATGAGGATATTGGTCTTCATCTAAACAAAGAGTCATAACTACAAGTGGTTTTCAAATATACCTGGCAATCCTACTATGTCTTGTTAGTTAAATAATGCTTTCATATACCATACACACTTAAAATGTTCTCCATGCCTTCTAAAGATCATGCATTCTCACATTTCTCCTCACTTTTAATAGGTACAAGTACCTCCAACTAAACAGAAGGATTATATAATTTGCCAAATTACACTATAATTCCCTAATATCTTTAAATATTCCTGAAATCATACATATTGGCTACTTCTTCTCTCCTCTTTAACTGAAACGTCAAGATACTTCTTGCTAAGTCTAATGTCTCCAGTTGAACACTATCTTCGTTGTTTTTTTGAGAACTGTATTCTTGATTATAAATGTAATCTCTTTACCAGAAACCTCTCCCTCTTTTCACAGTCCATCTCCTCAAAATTAAAGTTCATTTTTGTCTCTTCCACCTTGAAACAGAAACCTCCTCTGATACAATTTTCTCTCAAGTTCCTGGCCTGTTCTTCTCTTCACAATCAAATTGTAAGTGCAGTTACTATTTCTTAACAAATATCAAACTCTTTGAATTACCCAAATCAGCCATGATTTCTTCGTGAATGAGTCTTGCTAACATCACCAATGTTCTCCATACAAGTAAATCCTTTTTTGGAACAAAAGAATTGAACCATAACCTCATTTTGATAACTTTCTTTTTCTTTATTTTCTCTTACATCTTAGTCTCCTGTCTTCAAACTGCTCCAGTCATGTTTCCCTTTTGTCCTCTGTAAATAACTATACAATTAACAATATTGGAGGATATTAAAATGAAATACAAGCCCCTTTTTTCCTACTGCAGGAACACTTAAAATGTTCTCCATGCCTTTTTTATGATCATGCATTCTCACTGTTCCCCTTATTTAAACAGATGGAATTTAACTCCCAGTCATTCCCCAGTCTTTCTCTCTCTTCTCAGAACTCCCTATTTCCTGAGATACGACAATATTGAATCTGGGCCAATTATTTACTCAACAATGGCCTCTAAGCATTCAAGTGAAAGGAAGGGTCCTAATTCTCTCACTTTAAATTATAAGCTAAGAATGATTAAGCTTAGTGACAAAGGCATGTTGAAAGTTGAGATAGGTCAAAAGCTCAACCTCTTGCAAAGAAAATCTCTTGAAGGAAATAAAAATTGCTACTCCATCAAACACAGTAATGAAAAGAAACTGAAAAAGCATTTTTTCTGATGAGGAGAAAGTTTTAGTGGTCTGGGAAGAAGCTCAAGCCAGCCACAATGTTCCCTTAAAGCAAAACCTAATGCAGAGTAAGACCCTAGGTCTCTTCAGTTCTATGAAAGCTGAAATAGGTGAGTAACCCAAAGGAAAGTTTGAAGCTGGCAGAGATTCATTCATGAGATTTAAGGAAAGAAATCATGTCCCTTACATAAAAGATCAAGGTGAAGCAGCAAGTGATGATGTTGATGCTGCAGCAAGATACCCAGAAGGTATAACTGAGATTGTTGATGAGGGTGGCCACTCCTAACAAGAGATTTTCAATGTAGATGAAACATCCTTCTATCAGAAGACGATGCCAAGTCAGGTTTTCATACCTAGAAAGGAGAAGTCAATGCCTAGCTTCAATGCTTCAAAAGACATACTGACTCTCTCATTAGGCGCTAATGCAGCTGGTGACTTTAAGTTGAAGACAATGCTCATTTACCATTCTGAAATTGTAGGCAGCTGGGCCTTGAATCTCAATGGAATTGCAACAACTACTCTCCATTTCACTGGTCTCACCCAGGACAACTAACATCGAGGTGATGTTGGACAACTACCATACCAAGTGTATTAGCCAAATGAGTGCTGATGCAAAATACCAGAAGCCAGTTGGCTTTTATAAAGTGTATTTATTTGGGGTAGAAGCCCACAGTTACCAGGCCATAAAGCATAAGTTACTTCCTTCACCAAAGTCTGCTGCCACATGTTGGAGCAAAACACCTGCCAAGGTTTGCCAGGGTTCAGGCTTCTTGGGTTCCTCTCTTCCTGGGGCTTGCCTCTCTCTAGGCTCAGACTTGCATCACTCCACAAAGCCAGCTGTAGACTATCAAGCAAAAGACTCATCTCTTTCCTGGAGCCTCTTCTCCTTCCTCATGACCAAGCTCCTCTGTGTGCTTACTTCCTAAGTCTCCAGCATTAAAACTCCACATCAGAATTCCAACATCAAAACTCCAACTCTGTCCTTTGCCATGTCTTTTATCTTTGATTCCACACCCACCAAGTGGTGGTGCTCAATGCCCTATTGACATGGCCCAGTCAAAGCCCTAATCATAATTTAATCACACCCAGAGGAACAGACCAGTTTACAAACATAATCCATATCTATTTTTGGAATCCATAACTAGATAAGACTGTCACACCAAGGAACTGGAAGAGTCTACAACTGCAAGCAGAGCATCCTATCCATCAGCCCCATGGGATCACACCCTTCTCAATTAGAGATGGAGTGTACATCACCATCCCAGAATCCTCAAGATTGAAGAATGAACTATGAAATAAAGTAGGCTTACTGATATTCTACTATAGACATCGCGATTCTAGCAATGGAAAAAAATTATATCATTGATGTGAAGGCAGTGGCCACTGGAGGTTCTGAGGACAAGGAGAGGGAAAAAAAGGTGCAATACAGGGGTAATTTTGGTACTTGGGAATTGTCCTGAATGACATTTCAACAACAGATACAAGCCATTATAAATCTTGCCATAACCTACAGAAGTGGGTGGGAGAGTGTATAAACTACAATGTAAACATTAATCCACACTTTGTAGCAATGCTCCAAAATGTGTTTATCAATTGCAATGAATGTACCTCACCAATGAAAGATGTGTTAATGTGGGAAAACATGGGAGGTATGGGGAATGGGGCATATAAGAATCCCCTATATTTTTTTATGTGACATTTGTATAATCTAAGTATCTTTTAAAGAGAAAAAAAAAAATATATATATATATATATATAAAAGCAATTGTTAATGAAAAGTTCGTGGGTCCCTTAGAGAATTATACCAAATTTACTCCACTTCCACTCTATAAATGACAGTTGTGATAGCACATATATTTACCTCATGGTTTACTGGATATAGAAATACCTAGGAAACATTGTGGGTTTGGTTCCAGACTACTACAATAAAACAAATATTGCAATAACAAGAGTCACATGAACTTTTTGGTTTGCCACTACTTATAAAACTTACATTTACACTACACTGTAGACTATTAAATGTGTAATCACATTATACTATGTCTTTTTTAAAATGCATATACCTTAATTAAAATGTGACACAGAGACACTAATTGAGCATGTGCTGTTGGAAAAATTGTATGAATAGACTTGCTTGAGGAGGGGTTTCCACAAAACTTCAATGTATATATAAATGCAATGTCTTCAAATCTCAATGAAGTGAAGCTCAATGAAATGAGGTATGCCTGTATTTTAAACCCACTGTTGACACTTACTTCTCAGAAAAAGATTCCTTTCAAAATATTACTCTTTGACAATGCATCTGATCACCTGAGAGTTCTGATGGAGATGTACAATAAGATGAATGTTCTTTTCATGCCTGCTAAAACAACATGCATTATGCAGCCCAAAGATCAAGCATAAAGTTCAATATTCAAGTCTTATTATTTAAGAAATAACTTAACCAGACTATAGTTGCCATAGATAGTAAAGCTTCTGATGAATTGAGGCAAAGTTCATTGAAAACCATCCAGAAAAGTTTCAAAATTCTAGATGTTGTTAAGAATATTTGTGATTCGTTGGAGAAAGTTAAAATATCAGCATTAACAGAGGCTTGCAAGAAGTTGTTTACAACACTCATGGATGACTTTGAAGAGTGCAAGACTTCAGTGGAGGAACTGAGTGGCATATGGCATAAAGAGCAAGAGAATTAGAGTTAAAAATGATGCCTAAATATGTGACTGAATTGCTGCAATCTCATGATCAAACATAAACAGATGAGGAGCTTCATATTATGGATAAGCAAAGAAAGTGGTTTCTTGAGAGAGAATCAGCTGGTGAAGATGCTGTACAGAAAATATGTGAAATGTTAAGAAATTTCCAGTTCCAATCACCTGAGATCTTATGATTGAGATTCATGTCTGTAAGTTGATACTTTTGGTGAGACCCACAGTCCTCTGCCCCTGCCTGCCTTGACTAAACACCAAAGAAAAGGGAAGCTGCTGGGGATGGAGATCTCTGTGACCTTGGTATGGAGGTCATGCTTGCCAAGGGCAGGAGGAAACTAAAGTCAGGAGAATAAGCCCAACAAGGGACATGGACATAGGAGTCCTCTACTGTCTTATGTTTACACCCTGGCAAGCTCCTGTACAGGGTAAGGGTAAATGCATGGCACTGCTTAGTAGTCTAGGTTTGTTGTAGGCCTGGGTGGGGCACAGGGAGGCTAGAGCTATCCTATCCACTAAGGATAGCTTCTTCCCCTATCCTTAATGCACAGTACAATTATCATCACTTTCTATTTTCACAGAGAGCAAAGTTAGAGAGCACTGTTTTATAGCACCTTGCTGGCCTTTGCTACTCCTGCCCAACTGACTGTGTCCTGGTTGCCAGGCACTTGTTTTGACATGAAGCAGAATCCTCCAAAGGATTCCACATAGTCATTTGTGGATAACAGGATACTGGCACTAAATAGCAGAGCTGTGGTGACATCTGGATCCACTGAAGGCCTGTTGATGGCCACCAAATGTATCTCAAGGTGGTCCTGTAGCAGCTTTGTGGTGCTCTGTTGATGGTGTCTGAAAGCCTGAGGCATCTCCCTGTTCTCCTTGGGTTTCCTTGGGATACCCAAATATGGACTGCTATGGTTGTTCTTACAGTAAAGTGCAGGCATACTGTAAGGAGGCAAAAAGAGTAGGCCAAAAATATTTCTTCTTGTGTTGTAAAATATCCTAAAGTCTGTGAGAAAACTGCTCTGATGCACCAGCCAATGAAGCACGTGTGTCCTCTGTGACAGAGGCTTCTCCAATGATGTTACAGACTCTGTGTATGGCAGTACTCAATACAAATCAGAACAGCTCTTCAATCAAGGATACAGCCGACCTTATGGAATATGAACAGAAGAGTGAGCCCCTAATATATTTTTGAGTTTTGCTGAATATATATATTCTCACATCCTGCTGACAGATCACCTGGCCCAAACCTTGCTGATAGTAGGAGCCTTGGTTGAACCATGCTTCCTTGTAACTTGGGGAGAGGGGTTTCCATGTAAAGAAATATTCCTTGACTCTGTGTTAAAGGGGATTCCCCAGGGCTGAGGATTCTCTCCAGGTCTCTTTTATCTGAAAGGTGAAAGAAATGCTCTTTCCACTGCATCATCTCCATCTTTTTAAGTACAAATCTAGTCTTATGAATTGTTTGTTTGTGGGCATCTGCCTTGGCTATCAGATCACTCTGGACAGGCTTGTCTCCCTCCTTTTTAAATTCAAATAGAAGAGGGTCTCTGAGTCTTTAATGTTACTTGTCAAGTATCTCTCTCTTTCTGTTTTTCTCGGATGTCAGGGGCTGCTCTGACCCCATATTTCTCTTATCAATCAGTCTGCCCTTTCCCTCTGTCCTCTTTTTTGTTTTTCACCTGTTGATAACCATTTTTATTTTTCCTTGTTCATGGAGACCAAGAACAAAGCTGCTTAAATATTTGTGTCCAGGATTTTCTGTGAAAATATTTTCAGCTCACTTGATTGAATAAGTAGGAGTGGTGTTACAGGAATCTTTGTTAATTGTGTAATTTACTTTATAAGAAACTGACATTTTCTTCCAAAGTGGCTGCATTGATTTTTTTGCATTTACATGAGCAATGAATATGAGTTCCTGTTGTTTTTCATTGATGCTATTATTTTGAATTTTCATATTTTCCATCTAGTCTCATAAATGTGTCCTGGTGTCTCATGAGGCTCCAATTTTCATTTTCCTCCTAAATAATATGTTGAGCTTTTCTTCATATATTTCCCACCCATATGAAGCAGACTTCATATGAAGAACCAAGAGACAGATCTGGATCCTGGCAAGACCATGTGGCATCAATAACCCCAACATGTCTGCTGGAATACCCTTATGAGATTTCTGTGATTCAGAATGAAATTCCCTCTGAAAGCCTGAAGAAACCCTGGATATTCTCCAGGGACATATATCATTGAGCCCACACAGGGGAATGATGGTTCGGGTAATCAAAACATCAAACACCTGGAACTCCTCCCATGCCATTAGCAAAGAGGTGGAATAATTAATGGTTTAAAAAGCAAGCACAAAGTTCAAGTACACCCCACCTGTTCTCTTCCCACTCTGCTCTCATCCCTCTTGGCTCCTGTGCCCTGTTCTCACCATGTTCCCCTGCATGGAACAATATGCAAGTAAAACCTGGGCACTTATCATCTATAATGGGAAATTGTAGTCTGTAAATCAGCTCTCTTCAGCCCCTTACTCTCCACCAGGAACCTGTGATCTGTTATTTTCTCACATTTCTCCTCCCTCCCTACCTTAATAAATTACTGGCCTAACTAACCCGATGTGCTCTGAAATTCATTTCTGCAGCATAGGTCAAGAACCAAGACAAAATCCAGTAACATATATATCTTTTTAATGAGGTACTAGTAATGTCATTTAGCAATTTTTAATTAGGAATGTTTGTATTCTTATGGTTGAGATTTTAATGTTCTTATATTCTGAATATAAGTTCTTCATTAGATATGAGATTTACATACATAGTCTGAAAATCTGTGGCTTGACTTTTCTTTCTGTTAACAGTGTCCTTCTTTGAACAAATGTCTTTCATTTTAATCAAATCAAATTCATCGGTTTTTGTTGTTGATGTCATTTGGTGTCCCTTGTCCTCTTGAACAAAATCTTTAAGAGTATTATCAAGTACAATTTTGAGTTTCAGTTTCCAATTTGCCCTCCCTTTCAGGGTCCTGTTTGAATTTCCATGTGGTAATGGAGAAAATGTGTGGTTCCCATGAACTAGACTCCTAGGCAACCATTTCTGTTCCAATTGATCTTGAGGAGGAGTGTCTGTTCTCACTGGTGTGATGGTGGCTGGATCATATATGACCATTTGAACAGTCATTATTGAAAAGACCATGTGGTCTACACTGAGTTTTCTTAACACAAGCAGAAAACCTGTTGGACATATATGGAAGCCTACAGGTCTTCAACTCTGAACATGCTTATAAAGACCTACTAAATGCCAAATGATTTTGGAGCTGTAATTCAATCAGTATTTTAGGCAAGGTTTCCATGGTGGTGACTTATGTGGTAATGAGACTTAGACCATAACTGCCCTTCCATATAGCTCTGCTTGGGATCTGACCCTGGCTGAGAAAGTGCTGGGGAGGCCTGGGGAAAGAGGGTGGTGAGGGGACAGTCCACAGGGTGCTGAATCAATAGCCACTGCCCAGTGCTGACAATTCCCTCTACCAAAAGGTACAGAAACCACTGATCCCCAGGTTGGGGGGGGGGAAGCAGACAGGGGCCAGCTATGATTTTCTGTATGCCGTTGTCAGGGTTTATGTGTATTCCAGTCAAGGTGTTATGTATCAATACCTGCAATGGGGAAAAGTAAGAGCAAAGGAGGCTACCACTAGGCATCGCTGTTGGATATGAATTGTTCTAATAGTCACACATCTTGGGGGCAGAGGACTGAGCATTTGATATGCAGGAGGAAGTAAGGATTCTCCAGGGATGGGGCTGTGAGGATTCTCCAGGGATGGGGCTGTGTGGCCCCTGTAGAGTAGCTACCTGAGCCAGATCTGTGACTGACCTGAAACCCTCTCATGTCCTACCACTAGAACACCTGGCCCAAGTCTTGCTGATCAAAGAAACCTTGGTTAAGCAAATGCTGCCTGGTAATTTGCAGAGAGGGCTTTCCCAGTAAAAAATGTTCCATGACTCTGAGTCAAATGGGCCTCCCCAGGACTCAGGATGCACTCTGGTCTCCTCTATCTGAATGGTCAAAGAAATGCTCTCCCCATTGCTTGGCAGATATCATCTCCATTATTTTAAGTAAAAATCCAACCTTATGAATTGTTTGCCAGTAGACATCTGCCTTGGGCATCAACCAGCTCTGGACAGGCCTGTCTCCCTCCTTTTAAAATGTAAATAGGGGAGGGACTCAGAGCCTCTAGTCAATTACCTCCCTCTATTTTTCTACGATGATAGGGGCAGACCCCATATTACTCTCACCAACAGTCTGCCCCTCTCTGCTTTTCTTCTTGAACAAAATCTTTAAGTATGGTTGCTATTTCTGATCAAGTACAATTTTGAGTTTTAATTTTCAGTTTGGGCTCCCTTTTGTCTCCTTTTTGGAGCTCTGCTTCACATTCTGTGAGGTGACTGAAAATCTGTGGTTCCTGCTGACCAGACCTATAGGTAACTGTCTCCCTCTCTATGTGATTGGGCCTTATAATGGGTGTTTAGTTTTGTAAGAAACTGCAATTTTTTCTCAAAGTGGTTGTACCGTTTTACATTCCCACCAGCATTGCATGAGAGTTCCAGTTCCTTTACATTCTGGCCAGTACTTGGTATGTTCACACTTCTTAAATTTAAGCCACTGGAGTTGATGTGTTGTTATTTTAATTTGTATTTTCCAAAAGATTAATGGTTTCATGCATCTTTTTTAGGTGCTTATTTGACATCAATACATTGTCTCTTTGTTAAAGTGTTTGAATATTTTACCTATTATTTTGTTATTTTTCAGTTCTCTCAGCTCTTACCATATTTTAGATAAAAATCATTTAATAGATATATGATTTTCAAAACTTATCTGTGGCTTATTTTCTAATTGTCTTAATGATGTCTTTTGAATAACTGAAGTATTTCATTTTTATGATGTCCTATTTTATTTATTTAGAAATTATGGTTTTGCTGCCATAGCTAAGAAATCTTTTCCTAAGTTAAAAAAAAATGTAGATTTTTTAATAAGTTTTCTTATGGAACTTTTAGAGTTTACATTTCACATTCCAGTCTCTTATAAATATGTGATTGTTTAAACACTATTTATTGGAAAGCCCATACTTTCTCCACTGAATTGTCATGGCATATCTGCCAAAAAGCTATTAACCATATGTATGAGGCTACTTCTGATCTCTGTATGGTTTTTCATGGATTGACTTGGCTATTTCCTCACCAAAGCCACATGGACATGAGTACTGGAGCTTTAAATGATGTCTTGATATCAGGTGGTTTAGGATTTTGAAATCTATTCTTTTTTTCAAAGGCTTTTGGCTGTTCTAAGTAATTTTCATTTCCATATGAATTTTTAAATCTGTCCTTAGTTTCAGAAAAACCTCCTGGGATCTTACTTGGAGTTGTATTCAATCTATAAATCAATTTGGGTAGAACTGAGACCTTACCAGTACTGTGTTTTGGGTTTCATTTTCACAGTCTACATCTCCATTTATTTACTTTTCCTTACTTTTAGAAAGGTTTTTAAAATAAGTGATCAATGTACTGATATTGTTCATTTTCAAGGTTCATAGATGTATTTATTTTATATTTTTGCTGCTATTGTAAATAGTAGTTTTATTTCAATGTCATTTCAATGCAGTATATTGCAATGCAATTTATTGTTTTATATTTTTATTTTGAACTAATTATAGATTCATAGGGGTTTGCAAAGATAGTATATAGATATGTCCCATACACCCTTTAGCCAATTTCCGCTAATAGTAACTTCTGACATTACAATAGTACAATATCAAAGCCAGGAAAGTGAAAGTGGTAAAATGTGTGCACAGTTCTTTATTCTTTTCTATTTTGTTCACAGATGTCAGTTTGTCTAGCCACTATGTCATCAAAGTACAGAAAAATTCAGCCCTTATATCATATCCAGTTTCCTCAAATCCCCACCCTATCTTCATCATTCCTAATCCCTGGCAAACACTAATTTGTTTTCTATCTCTATAATTTTCTCATTTCAAGGCTGTTAGATAAATGGAGTCATCCAATAAGTGACTTTTTAAGGTTGGCTTCTTCACTTGTCATAGCATCCTGAGATCCACCCATGGTGTTTTGTGTATCAATAGTTTGTGACTTTTTTTTTTTTTTGATGCTTCATATTTCATGGTCAGGAAGGATCACAGTTTGTTTAAAAACTTAACTTTTTTTTAAAAAAAGATAATTATAAACAAAGCTGATTTGAATATTCATGGGTTTGGTATGGATGTAAGTTTTGATTTCTGGCATAAATACCTATAAGGGCAATTGTTTCATCTTATGGTAGGGGCATTTTTAGTATAGTTTCTTTTGGGTTTTGTTTAATTTGAAGAAACACTTTTCTAGAGTGACTGTCCCAATTTACAATCCCAACAACAATGTAGAAGGAATCCAGTCTGGGCATCTTCTAAGACATTTGGTATTGTCACTATTCATTATTTTATTTATTCTAACACGTATGTAGTGATATCCCATTGTGGTCTGATTTTACAGTTCCTAATTGCCAAAGGCCTAATGTCTAATAAATGAAAGGTATTTCCCCACCCAGGAACTCATAGACTAACCCAATATAGGTCAGAGCAAAGAGGACTGACTTGAATGCCATTTCTGAACTTTGGGGCCTGTCCTTTTCCCAGGATTACAGCTCCTCTTCCAGGCAGAATATCTCCTGTGGAATTTCTTCCATGTTTCCCAAGCTCTGATGTGAAATGAAAAGGATTTCCAGGGGCTATAATTCTCTGGTTAGGTCTGAATGCGGCCTTGTCATTAGAGGTGTTTATGACCTCAGTGGAGCCTGGTCTCCACTTTTCATCCATTGAATTTTGCTCTTACACATGCACACACATGCATGCACACACATCTATACATGCAGAAGCTAACATTTAAATATAAAGTAAGACTGGAGCACTTTGTCAAATTTTAAAACATGCTTCTGCTATTAGATCAAGGTAGGATGATTTTAGTTAAAATGGGAAGAGTTAACTTATTTGTGTGACCCATTTTATTTACAACCACTGTACTTATATAAATGCATGGTTTGAAAAATTATAAAACATGGCACATGGAAGAAATTCAGTGGGCATCAGGGAAGTGGGCATTCTCCAGAAGGCAACATATGATAGCTGTGGGGGTCAGAGGTCCAGAGTTTTGCTTCTGCCTCCAATCACAGATTCTCTACTTTAATCAGTTTTATGTAGTGAATTTCAATTGTTTAAAGAGCACAGTCTTTTTTTAACTAGGAAGTTTAAAGCCAATCACTCATCTTTTTCCTTTCTTGTCAAATGAAGAAACACATAGAGAGTTTCAGTAATTATCCCCATGTCCAAGTGCTCAACATGAGGCAGAACTGGGCCTATGGAAGGACTCCTTGCATTCATCTACTCCTCCTAGATGTAAAATATGGTTTGTTTGGGTGTGTGTGTGTGTGTGTGTGGAAACAAGTTTCCAGGGAGAACATTGATACAAGGAAAAAATATCATTTTAAACTATGCTTAAATGGAATGGAATACAACCATACATGAGGTTCCTTGCTCCAAAAGGTGATAGGAAACCTCATGAAGCTGTTGTGAAAAAAGTGAAGTGGAATCATGCACATTGCTAGCTTTCTATTAATTTACTTCAAATTTTTGCAGAATGTGAATGTGTGAATGTATTTCTAAGAATAAGTGAGCTGGTCCTTCTAAACACTGGATTCTATGGGGACAAGTGTTCTATCTTTACATCCACTGAATTGTCTCCTCTCCAGTGTCAGCTTCATCACAATTACTGAACACAGCACATTGTCTACTAAAAATTTGCTGAAAATAAATTTGTCAAAATTAAATTTCCCAAATACAGAAAATTTCCACATTCATTATCACTGACATACCCTTTTATTTTGTAAATCAAAAGCAAATTTTAAAGCAATTCATAATTGTATTGAATTGTTTTTAGCACCATTAAGAATAGCCGGGAGTTTTAATTGAGTAGTTTCAATTTTTTTAAAGAGTACCATTACAATGATTGTTATTTGTTGTCTATCAGACTGGTTCAATGGTCTAATGAATATGTTTATATAGAAATGCATACTTTGTCACCATTGTCCCAAATTTATTTAAACACTGAGGTAGTGAATGAGATGAAAATCTCAAAGGGATCCACATAACAAAATCAAAATCAAACTGACACTAGCTGACAGATTATCTGATCAGAAAACCTGCACAGATAATAATTTCCCATAACTTAGAGGAAAGAGTCCCCATTTTATGGAAATTTCTATGAAAGTATCTAGCAGTTAACAAAACCAAGAGTCTGATCAGAGACAGAGTGTCTTCAAAGTATATGGATTAGAGGAAAAGGGAACAGTCTTATCTGGAACATGCTGTGAAAAAAGTATAAAGTCAAAATTAAAATTTGCTCCTGCTGTATGACCTTCCCATTCTAATTTCCATAAGATGATCACTGTCAAACATTTCTCATGTGCAAAGTTATTCAAATGTTCTAAGTAATGTATATGTGCATGTGGTCTCTATATCTATGTTTTGATCCATATAGGAGCTTGGTCCTAAATCTTCTCCCATATCTCAATGTTTCAAGAGGACAAATGTATAATGGGCAAATAAATCAGCTATTATAAAAACTGTGTGTCTTTTTATACATTTATATTATTATTTATAACATTGGCTGGGTACAATTATCCATCTTCCTCATCATACCCATTGGAATACAAAATTTCACTTTGGTGATTCTTCTACTCCACATGGTATCACTGGTATGCATGATGGAATTCATGTGGAGTCAGGTCAGGTTTCATAAACCCTGATGGCTTCACTCACTGTTTGGTGCCTTAGGAGGGATGACTGGAAGGCTGGGCTCCCTTGGGACAATCACCTGAGCATTCCATAGTGGGCCTCTCCCCTCCCTTCCCCTCCCCTCTCCTCTCTTTTCACTTTTCTTTAAAATAATGGCTTCAATTTCATCAAATGAAAAGAATTTCTGATATATCCTGGTTCATGTGTGTGTTGTGTATGTGTTGGCTGCAAGCAGGATTTTCAGACTTGGGGCCTTTTATCTCTGTGGTGCAGCTTTGTAGGCCACAATATTTCATACCATCGTTTGTGCCCTGTTGGTGTCTGCAGGCTTTGTAAAGGACATGTGCCTATTTTAACTCCTGATGTGGTTAATTTTTTCTTCCATAATCTTACTTACATAGTTGAACCACCACCACAACTACACAACATAATTAAAGCTTTGTTACTTTGTTTCTAGTTTGTGCTTATATTCTCACTCATCTATGTCTGCTCTTTCAGCATTGCCTTCTATCTAGGATTTTTCCTTTTAAAAGTGTCCCTCCCCTATAACCCACATCCCCACCCCACTCAGCAGCAGACATATCCATCACTGCTGGGTAGCTCCATGGTGGAGGAGGGAGTATCTGACTCTCCACACTGGGTGTCACACACCACCCAGCAGCTGCTTTTCCATGGAACAGCAAAGTTGAGGGGTAGCATGCTCCGACCTTGCCAGTCTCCTCTGCGAGGAGCCATTTTGGAACCCAGGGCCTGAAGGCCAATTTAGCATTCCTTGAACACCTTATCCATTTTTGGCTAAGCAAGGATGTATCTGGTGCTTGATGGGTTTTCATAAACTCTTTCATCTTTGCATCTTAAATATTTGCTCACTTTATTGTCATTTCTTCTTCAACCCATGGCTTACTGAACTCTGAGGAGATCTGTTTTGAAACATTGGGGTTTTTCTGGTGATATCCTTAGGATGAATATCTAGTTTAATTCATCATTCCTCTGAGAACTGACGCTGCATGGCTTTCATTTATTGAAATTTTTAGAATGGTTCTGACCTAGCATATGGGCCATGCTAGCCATGTTCCAGGTAGACCTGAAAACAGCAGAAATCTAATCGTTTTGACCAGTGAAGTCTCTTATGATCTTGTTCTTCATCTTTTCTGTCTAGACTGATATTTTTCTCCATTTTTCTTCTCTCCCTCCCTCTCCAACTCTCTCTCCTTCCCTCACTTCCTTGCTCCTTCCCTCCCTCCCTCTCTCTCTCTCTCTGGCTGCTTGCTCAGAAGTTTATCAAAAGGGTGGTGATGATCAGTATTCTGTAAGTTTCTTCATACAAAAGAAACACTTTGAATTGAGGAGGACTGGAGAAGAGATATTTTTGGAGGCATCATTTTTCTTTAACCCTTTCTTCTGCATACTCATTAATTAAAATAATCCATCTGTAACAATAATGATTTAGCATGACTATGTTGAAAATGTTTTGAGTTCTGGCTCATAAAATTATGAGTTGGCATATTGTTATCTGTGGTAATTCGCCTGATCATCTACAGTTGACCTTGTGGAGGAAACAGGAGCTAAGCCCGGAGAGAAACACAGCCCCAGGAAGAGAGGAACCAAAGAAGCCTAAACCCTGGGCAAATGTCGGCAGCTGTCTTGCTCCAACACATGACAATGGACTTTGGTGAGGGAAGAAACTTATGCTTTATGGCCTGGTAACTGTGGACTTCTACCCCAAATAAATACCCTTTATAAAGACCAACCCATTTTTGGTATTTCACATTAGCACTCCTTTGGCTGACTAATACAGAATTTGGTACTGAGGAGTGGGGAAGTGCTTTTGTAATTACCAAAATGTTGGAACGGTTTTATAAATGGGTAAGGGGTATTTTTTGGAGGAATTGTGAAATGCTTGATGGAGCAGGTTTGTTTTGAAGAAACTGTTGATAGTAATATGGATGCTAAAGAGACTTTTCTATGATGTCTTAGAAGTAAATGATGAAACTTTTATTGGAAAGTGGAGGAAAGATGATCCATGTTTTAAAGTTGCAGAGAACTTGAAAAGATTAACTCCTAGTGTTATATGGAAGACATAATTTGTAAATGGCGAACCGGTGCATTTAGCTGAAGAACTTTCCAAGGTAAATTTGGAGAATGTGGCTTGGCTTCTCCTTGCAGCTTATAGCAAAATACTAGATGAATGAAATACACTAAGGACTGATCTTTTGGGCACAAAGAAAACAGAAACTGATTCCGGAACTTCCACGTTTCTGGAAATCAAATTCCCAGATGAAAATGCCCTATTTGAAGACTTTACTAAACTTGGAACTCGTAACTCAAAATTGAAGATCCAGTTATCTCAGAAAAACTTGTGGAAAGTTTTACTGTCTGATGGCTTGGACCCCTGCTTCCTGCATGCTAAACCAACAAAGTGTTTGAGAGAGCTGTATGAACAAAACCACTGTCACCTTGGACAAAAGAGAACATGGAAAGGAGAGATTGAAGGAGAATCAGCTTTAAGAAGAAAACTGTGGAAGCAGAGATCTGGACTTAAGACATCTTCTTGGGCCAAGACAGGAGCCCCACCCATGTGTACAGAGAGGGTGAGTTTGCCCCTGCAGTTGAAGAGGGTGGATGTTCCTACCCGATGTTCTGAGAAAGT
>JAQZBX010015290.1:0-37664 GCA_029593785.1 Cabassous unicinctus
ATATATATAGTGGTGGATACATGTTTCCTGTTAACCCTGTTCTGCAATAACTCCAAGTGACCTACTTGCAGACTTTGAGCTCCTCATCCCCACAAACTTAGTCTCTGATAGATTAGAGATCCTAGTTCCCAGGGTGGAAACTTTTCTGTTATGGGTTCCATTGAATCAGGGACTACAGCTTCTACCTGGCTACTTTGGGCTCCATCTGCCAGTAAACCAGCAGGCAAAACAAGGAGTTATTATACTGGATGTGTAGTGAAGAATTACCCTGACCCAAAGAGAGGTCTGGCCTTTGCTCTCAGCTACTGGGAAGTGATCTTTAGGTCCCTGGAATGTCTTGCCTGATAGGAGTATCTTTCTTGGCCTGGGGGCTTGGCCACTGGACAGGTTAACAGTGTAATTTTTTTTTAAAGATTTATTTTTATTTATTTATAACCATCTCCACTTATTGTTTGCAGTCACTCTCTGCTCATTGTATCCATTTGCTGTATGTGCTCTGTGTCTGCTCATCTTCTCTTTTAGGAGGCACTGGGAACCGAACCCGGGACTTCCCATGTGGAAGAGAGGCACTCAAACACCTGAGCCACCTCAGCTCCCTGGTTTGTTGTATCTCTCATTGTCTTTCCTCTTCGTGTCTATTTTGTTGCGTCAGCTTGCCACGCCTGCCTGCGGTGCCAGCTTACTTTCTCCAGGAGGTACCATGAACTGATCCCAGGACCTCCCATGTGGTAGGCAGAAGCCCAATTGCTTGAGCCACATCCGCTTCCCTGTAGTTTATTATTATTATTATTATTAGGAGGTACTGGGGATTGAACTGGGACCTCGTACATGTGTACCTGAGCTACACCCACTTTCCAGCAATGTGATTTATGAGCCACACCATATCAGTTCTGACTTCCAGAAGAACTGGAGACTAAAGGCATTAGTTTGACCTCCAGGAGGGGCTAGAGACTAAAGTTGAGCCATGAGGGCAGTATCAAACCCAGTAAAAACTCTGAGCACCAAAGGTTTGGATGAATTTCCCTAGTTGGCCTTACACTGAGCTTATTATCAAACATGGCTGTCCATGACTCTATGGGGAAAGGATAATTTGAAGCTCTGTGTTTGGATCTTTCCCAGATGTTTCTCTTCCTTTGGCTCATTTTAACCTGTTTCCTTTCTCTGTAGAAAATCATGAGTACAATAGTTTTCAGTGAGTTCTGTGAGTTCTCCAGGGAATTACTAAAACTGAGGGTGGTTCTGGGAACCCCCCTCAACTGGCAATTGTGTTAGAAGTGAGGGTGGTCTTGTAGGGACTGTTTCTTCTAACTGTACATTGACTAAACCCATTGTACTTGCAGACATAACTGATGAAGAGACTCTCGAGGAGCAAGGGTTGCTGCTACAGAGCAAGAGATTCACTGGGACATCTCTGGATTCTTCTGTATCCAATAATATCTATTACAGAGCAATTGCACCCACAATGACTTTATTACTTTAAGACAAAAAAGGGATTAAACTCCTCAGGGATGAAGGTCTGGGTCACTGCACTAGGTAAGGAACTAAGCTAGCTGAAGTGGTAGTCAAGAGTAAGGAAAATTTAGAATGGGCAGTAAGGAAATGGTGAGTATCAGTGTTGCTCTGGGGCCAGCTGTAGCAGCAGGGCATGCCGCTTGGTTTGATAACCTTCTTTAATGCTTTTGAGAGGTTACAAAAGCTTAACCACTACCGTGAAGGACTGGACTTGTACTTCCCCTCTTGGAAGAAGAAAGAACTTCTAATTATCTTATGAGATCTGGATATCAGATTTGAGGGGCACAATGAGTCTATCATGATAGGCTCCCCTCTCAAACAACTGCTAAAATGTTGCCAGAATCTGGCCCTCCTTCAGACTCCATCATGATGACTGCCATTATCAAAGGTCCTGTGAAACCAGTCCAAACAGTGTGTCATATTAAAGCATAACTAGGGTTTGTGCTGGGACCAGGGCAATTCAAGAACTACATCTGGATGTCCAGCATTAGTTTTAGGAACACAAAGGAGAACATGCATATGCTTACCTGTGGGTGTAAATTTGCTAAGAATCCAAAGTGTTCTTGATACTTTGAACAAAGCATGCTGTGCTGAGGTTACTTATCAACTTTCCCCCAAGCAATGGAAATCATTGAGGAAAGAACAGATCTGCTGGCCAACCAGATCAGACACCTCAGAACCAGGATATAGATAAGATAACCATTGCACATTTTGTTTGTGTTAAATAAAAACTCAAATGTGTGTGTGTGGGTGGGGAGGTGTGTGTGTGTGTGAACACACACCATACACATATAAACATACAACAGTAGTACAGGGTAAAGGGAAGAAAACTAACTTTCCCACTCAGAACCCAGAGAAATAAACTGGGAAGATTCCCAAAGAGTAAAAATACATATCAGTTTGATTAAATATGAATTGAAGAGGAAGAGGAAAAGAGGGTTAAAAATGTTGTTGGAATCTCTAAGCTGATAAACCACTGGATTGTGATTTAGGTGACCATGGAAAGGGCTGTCCTTGGGATACAGAAATTAGAGACAATGAACCCAAAGAGCCAAGAAAAATCCAGTCTATGTGACAAGTCAAGATTCAATAAATAAGCTGGATATCTATAAAGGGTTTCTTTACATAGTCACAATTTCTGCTCAGGTAGTAAATTAGATTTGTATTCTAAATACACAAGTATGTGATGGGCTATAGGATGGCCCAATAAATATTTATTGAATGAGAAAAGTAATTATTACAAATTTCTGGGGCAAAGCTGGAAAATCCTTCTAAACTTCTAAAGGTTCAAAGAAACAACTTTATCAGTTATTTGTTTCTAGTCAGTAAGTTGTTTTTTGTTTTGTTTTTGTATTTTGAGTTTTCATTCCTGGTAATGGTAAAAGTAATTATTTGGAAGAGAGACTTAAACTGTGTATTAGCAGGAAGTGTATTTATATGTATAATATATATTTAATTGGATTATAAGCTTGTTTCTTTGTATGAGACAATGAATGTATCTGTTTGCAACAGGAAGAGCATGAATGTTTTGACCTGGTTGTTAAAGAGTTCATCTAAAATACATAAAAGTATTTGCTATCTGTGAACCCCCAAAGCAGTATCTGGTCCTAAGCATTATGGGTCAGTTAAGACTCTAAAGTTTTTTGGTGTTTTGGCTTATAATAAGGTGACCAACTCATCCTGATTTACCTGGAAATTTCCCACTGATAGTATTGAAAAGCCAGTGTCTTTGGATAACCCTCAGCAGTTCCAGGCAAACCAAGACAGTTGGTCCCATAGACTTGTGCTAAAACCCTCCCTACTTTCCTACAGGATCAGGGATTTAGGGGTGGTCAGTCCTGGCAATAAAATAATTTGTGTTTGAATGGGTGTGAGTCACTTTATAGTGCTTCCCCTGTCTTCTTCTTGGAATGAACTTTAAAGCAAACAAAAAGGACCAACAATAGGGCATTGTCCCTGGGTGACTTTATCTTTTGCTGGGGCTAATTAAGGACTTCACAGTCTCTCATCCAAAATAAAGTTTAGCCATACTATTTGCTCCTGTGACCTCTGAGGACAGAAGTCAGTTACATTAAACTATATCTATGATAGGTTCTGCCCTCCTCTAGTCATAGGACTACCCATGACAATGCAAGAGTGAGTCTACCAGATGGCCAGAGCAAACTTAATACAGCCATGCCATTTCGCCTTGACAGAGACATACTTTGCCACCTACATATGGCACTTGTTTGCTTCCTGGACCTGTTTGCTTGAGTAGTATGAAGAAAAATGCTTAGGATTCTAAATTATTTGGGGCCATATACAAGAGCCATGGAATCTCTGAGCTTTGGGAAAACGTTTGAGAGGAGAGATGGGATGATGTTGAGCCCTTGCTTACTTCCTATCTCAAAATGACCAGAGTAGCTCCACTTACACTTATTTTACATATTGTGTGTCCACATCAGATTTTTTTTTAAATGAAAGGGTTCTTTTTATTAATAAAATATTTGAAAAAACACTAAAATTTAGAATATAGACTATTTAGAATATTGATCCTATTGAGACATGATTATGACTACTTTAAAACATTTTGAGTGCTGAAATAGTCCCATTATGCAACATCTTCAACCACACAAACATTTGTGCCTTTTTTTTTTCATTTCCTAATATAACATTTCCACCCACCATCTTTTTAAAAAAAAATTTTAAAGCTGTGGGCTTTAATGGTTAAATTCAAATTCCAACTCAGCCATTTTCTAGCTTTGGAACCATGGCAAATAAACTTAAGCTGTTTTAGCCTTTGCTTCCTTATGTGTAATGTGAGAATAATAATACTGACCTTCTGCTTTCCATGAGGATTAAATGAAATAATGCACATAAAGTGCCTGGTATGTAGATGCTTAATAAATTGTAGCTACTATTCTTACTGGTAAATCAAACACCAAATTTTACAGTCTAGCTTCTGCATACTTTGCCATTCTAATCTCTCACCATCCACTTCTCACCCTGTTCTGGTTTGGACAGTCCTTCAACGTCTGGCAGAAACTTAAATCAAGTCAAGAGTAAAGAAATTTAGGAGTTTCTGAAGTATTGCTATGGGTTTGAGGAGGGATAGGGGAGGATGCTCAAAATGTGAATTTATAATACCATTCTACCCCAAAATCTCTTTCTGTGCTTTGGATATGCTGTTTTCATCTACTGGTAGTGCCCTTTCTCCTCTTCTTCACCCAACTAGCCATCAGTGTTCCCCCAAGGTTAGTTCAGTTGTCATCTCCCCAGGAAGTTTCCAACAAAGTTTGGGGAAAATCTGTGGCAATCAATATTGAAAAAATTATTCTGATCCAGAAATTCACACACAAAGAGAAATTTCTGACCAGCTTTTATTTTGCATATTTCATTCCCTTTGACAGTGATGATGAATGAAATAAGATTTTTGTTCAGTAGATGAAGCTCAGAAGCATGTTGTTAGGGCAATTAACTTGGAAATCTCTAGTGGATAAGCATGATTCATAGGCCTGTTGAACATAAAGACTCTCATGGATCCTGGTTGCTTCCATTGGTTGAAAAAATCTTGAATTATGTGACAAACATTTTTCATTTTGGTCATGACTCCCACTTGAGTCACTTGGTATTAGATGGAAAGTGAATAGGAAGGTGCTGATCTTCTCTGCCAACTGAAAGGGGAGAGGCTAGTCTGGACAGAGCATTTTGGGTGCAGATTTGAGTGTAAGCCAACTATTTAAAAAATCCTCCTTCTTATAAGCTAGTGTTTAGCCTCTTCATAAGGATGAGGAGATTCTGGAGGTACATATTTGTCATCTGGAGTGGATTGCACAGTAATCTAGAGACATGCATCACTGTGAAATTGAAATGAATCATAGTGACGAACAAGGGGAACGTGCTGGGACAGAGAAGTCAGTTTCATTTGATAAGAACGCAAGGGTGTTCTAGTTGGGAATGTGCTGACATTCATTAGTTCAGGAAAATACTGCCCAAAGCCCCTCCCTCTGGGGAGGATTCCTGGGAAAGAAAAGAGCTCCCTGTGTGGCCATAATAATGACAAACCCCTCAAAGCCCTGATTTGCTGGTGTCCAGGATCACAGTGTTCATAACACATCGGACGCTGCTCTTTTCTCGTCCTGGAAGGGAAACATCTCTCCCTCCACGCCTGTAGGGTTTCCTGTGTTTGTCCGAATCATGTGAGCAGCAGAAGCCTAGTTAGTAATCAAGCACCAGTTGGAGCTGTTTCCTACCAAACATATGGTTTTAATTTTGAGGGTCCGCCTTCCAATGCTCTTTAGCATTGTGAGGGACTTGTAACCAGCTAGCTGCATCTACTACTTCGGCCTGGGAAATCAAGCAGAAGATCTGGCTTAAACTTCAGGCAGGCTAGGACCAACTTATTTTATTTTATTTTTTATGCTCCTGTTATTTCCTTTTTGAAAAAAGCATGCACAAAAAGAAACACCAGTGGGAATGGTAGATGAAGTTTGCTTTTGGTGTTTTAGGGATATGCACATCTATCACTATAAAAGACATTTCTTTCAAAATGAAGGATAAAAAAAGAAATCAGTGTTTCAGCTTAGCTTTTCTTCTTCTTCTTCTTTTATTCTTATTTTTTTTATCAGCTTAGCTCTTAATGAAATTGAAAACGTTTAGGGAGAGTAGAAATCTGGTAATGGATCATAGACTCTTGGGGATGAGAGAAGATTTGAAAAGTTATCAAACAGAACTCCTCAGTTTAGTGAGACCATATCTGCAGTTTTCTTTGAAGTGATGCATCGATACCTCATCTAGGTATTGTATATGTGATGGTTTTGAGCTATGTAGTCCAGAAAAACATGTTCTTAAACTTAATCCATTCCTATGGGTGTGAACCCATAGCCACTAGGACCTTTTGATGAGGTTACTTCAGTTAAGGTTGGCTGAACTGAGTCAAGATGGGCCTATTACTGGGGTCCTTTATAAGCAAAATGAAATTCATACACTTATAGAAGATAGCCACAAGAAGCAAGAAGCAACAGGTCAATGGAACCAGGAAGAGAAGGGGGAGGCCAGGAGAGGCCACCATGTGCATTGCCATGTGACAGAGGATCCCAGGACCAAGGATCACTGGCAGCCAGCCCTGAATGCCAGTCTTTGGGAAGAAAGCTTTGCCTTGATGGCACCTTTATTTGGACTTTTTCCTAGCCTCAAAACCAGGAGCCACAAATCCCCATTATTTAAACCAACCCATTGCATGGCATTTGCTTGAGCAGCCAAGGAAACTAGAACAGTAGAAAAGTCTAGGTCTTTGTACTTCTCTGCTTCTATCCCTCACAACTCTTATTCACAAATTCTACTTTCATCTCTCTGAAGATGACTTCTGAATCTGCATATCAAGGTATTTGGGTATCAAACAGAACTAGGCTTAATTACCTATTTTGTTACTTAATTACTGTTTAATTTTGTATCAGTTACTTGAATCTCTAGCCCTCAGTGCCTTCACCTATAATATGAGGATAAGAATACCTGTCTTGCCAGAATGTTATTATAACTAAATGAAACAGTGTTGCTTCTCTTACTTGGGTAATGCACACAACTCCTCTAAAGTAATAATGTGTGTGGATATTCAGTATTTACTTATATTTTTCTTATCATAATGTTACTTAAGTACATGTATAAAATTAGGTATAAATTCCTTAGGAGGTATATATATAAAATCAGCCCCCCCCCCTTTCCACCATATTCAATGCAAAATTTTAAATTAAATTAAAACAATATAATATATAAAATTCAAATTTACAATATAAATTTAATATAATGGATATTGTTTTGATGAAATTAGATGAATCTACAATGTGAATTTGACACAGTTATGCACAAACTCATTTGCATATATAACATCAAGTGCCATTGTGTAAGTATCCCAGGAATTCAATTAGTCCCCAAAGAGAATTCTCACCTCTTTGCCATGGCATAATGAGCTAGTAGGTGCTATTGGTGCTATTTCTCCACCTCTATGTGACACTGTTGTTTTGGCCAAAGAGGGGTCTTGCTTACCCAGCTTCCTACAAGACAAAGCAGGGCCACTGGTGACCCCACCAGGTCATGCTCATGCTCAGCCAGAGGGAACCCTCATCTTGGTGCTCAGTTGTGAATGGTCTCATAGATATTCATTCTTTTTCTTTATTTTATTTAAAATAAAGTGGAATCATAGAATATTTGCACTTTTATATTTGGCTTATTTCACTTAGAACAATGTCTTCAAGGTTCACCCATATTGTAGCATGTATCATGTATCAGAACTTCATTCTTTTATGGCCAGATAATATCCATTGCATGCATATACCACATTTTGTTTATCCATTCATCCATTGATGGACACTTGGGTTGTTTCCACCTTTTGGCTATTGTAAATAATGCTTATGAACATTGGCATACAAGTATCTGTTTGAGTCCCTGTTTTCAATTCTTTTGGATAATAGGAGTGGAATTGCTGAGTCATATGATAACTCTGTGTTTAATTTTTGAGCATCTACCAAACCGTTTTCCACAGTGACTCATCATTTTACGTTTTCCACCACCAATGCACAAGGGTTACAATTTCTTCACATACTCACCAACTCTTGTTATTTTCCTTTTTAAAAATCATAGCCATTTTAGT
Source organism: Cabassous unicinctus (assembly GCA_029593785.1). Lineage (NCBI taxonomy): Eukaryota > Metazoa > Chordata > Mammalia > Cingulata > Chlamyphoridae > Cabassous > Cabassous unicinctus. The sequence goes on from JAQZBX010015290.1 coordinate 8,138, forward strand.
AGAAATAAAGTGTTATCTCATTGTAGCTTTGATTTCCCTAATGAGTAATGATGTTGATCATCTTTTCATGTGCTTATTGGCCATTTGTATATTTTCTTTGCAGAAATATCTATTCAATTCCTTTGCCCATTTTTTTTGCTGGGTTTTTGCCATTTTGTTGTTGAACTGTGAGAATTCATTATATATTCTGGATATTAAACCCTTATCAAACATATGATTGTAACTACTTTCTCCCATTCTGTAGGTTGCCTTTTTACTTTCTTGATAATGTCTTTTGTTGCACATAAGTTTTAATTTCTGATGAAGTATAGACACCCATTCTTGAGTGGACTTTGGAGACCCACACCTCTCTAAAATCCACTGAGAAATTTTAAACAGAGGAGTTATACATTAACTTTTAGGAAGATCATTTTGTCAGCAGTTTTAAAGTTGGGTTGAAGGGACTGAGAATGAAGGCAGGGGAGTCAATTGGGCCATAGAAATACCCCAAACTCACAAGCTGGCATTCAAGTCACCTCACACTCTTTTCACTACTCAGCAGCTTTATCCTCTTCTATTTCCTAGTCTGAAGCTTCTGCTCTTGTGACTATGCCCTGCTTGATCTTCCCTGAACAAAGAGTTTTCCTATCTATTCAGCCCTTGCTTATGTCTATCTCTTTACTAGTTCTGTCGTCTGTCAGTCCTTATCAAATATCATATCCACCATTTAGGGCCCATTTTCTCCACCTACTCTTTCTTATTTTGTTCAGTTTACCTAGTATGAGTCATAAATTACCTTATATTGAGATATTTGTGTTCAACATTATGATTTAGATCTTCAAGCAATCAGAATCAAATTTGCAACTTCCGGGAAGATGGTGGAGTAGAAAGACATGGGACTCTCTTCTCTCCTGGAAAAATAACTAAAAGACAGACAAAAATGGCCTGGAAAATTTTTTTCAGGGTTTAGGACACCCAGGGAATGCTGGACACTGCCCAGAAGAGACAGGGGCAAAGGAAAAGAATCACAAAGGCAAAACTGTGAGTTAAAAGCTGCAGCTGCTACTGCCAGCACCTCCCCCACCCTTTAGACACTTTTGAATTCTCAGGCTTTGGGTCCAGAAGCTACAAACAAAGGGGGCTCCAAGGGTCTACCTCCCCAGGAAAGGGAAGAGAGAGGAACACAACCTAATGCTACTCAACTTTTCACCCACAATTTTGGTCTGCTGTGTCCCAGGAGCCCTTCTAGGCTGGGTGGGGGTGGTGCCATTGTTTGCCTTGGGAGCCAAGAAAGGAATGAAGAGGTCTGACCCTCTCAATCTCCCTCCCTAGTGACTGGGACTAGTTGCTGAGGATGCACAGCATAGTGGAATTACTTCTTACCTTGGAAAAGGGAGGGGGCTGCCAGCAAAGGTTGGAGAATTGCCTCTGAGAAAGTTTGAATTGCAAGACTTTTGGCCTCCAGGCAGGAACCTGTATCACAGTGATCCAGGCCCTGTTGCAGCAAACACTGGGACCAGGCTTTGAACGGAGAATGCTGCCAAAGAACGCCACCTGCTGGTGGACCGAGAAAGTGCACATGAGGACGTTTAAGTAAGTAAAAGAGGCTCTTACTGGCCTCCTCCCCAAAGCCCTAGGAAGCAGGTCTGCAACCCATTACTGGGTCCAATGCCCGGATTGTGAGCAACTATCAGGGACAATCCTAAAGACCCAGAACAGGTTGAACCAAGAATCAAAGAACAGGAGTAATACACAGCCTCTTGAGACTAAATCCCTATGAAAGAGAGAGAAATTGAGCATCTGAGTATACTCACCATCCTAATCAGATGCCTAGACATCAGCAAAAAATTACAAGTCATACTAAGAAAATGGAAAAAAAAAAAAAAAAGAAAAGAAAATGGAAGAAATGGCCCAAGCAAAAGAATGTATCAAAGCCCCGGATGAGACAAAAGATTTGAGAAAACTAACCAACAAGATGCACACAAATTTCCAAAATCAAGTTAATGAGTTGATGACAATATGGCTAAAGAATAAAGGACATGAAGGAGACACTGAGAAAGCACAAAGAAGAATTTGAAAACTTGAATAGAAGAGTAACAGAGCTCATGGGAATGAAAGACATGATAGATGAGAAAATAAAAAAAAAAATATTAGAGGCATACAACAGCAGACTTGACATGATAGAAGAAAGAACAAGTGATACAGAAGACAGAACAGCTGAAATTGAATAGAGAAAAGAACAGAGAGAGAAAAGAATGGAAAAAATTGAGCAGGGCCTCAAGGAGTTGAATGATAACATGACACGGAACAACATACATGTCATAGGAATTCCAGAAGGAGAAAAGAATGAAAAAGGGGCAGAAAGAGTATTTAAGGAAATAATAGCTGAAAATTTCCCAATTCTCATGAAAAAAATGAACTTACATGTCCAAGAAGCACAACGTACCCCAATCAGAAAAAATGCAAATAGACTTACTCCAAGACACATAATACTCAGAATGTCAAATGTCAAGGATAAAGAGAAAATTCTGACAGCAGCAAGGGAGAAGCAAACCATCACATACAAGGAATGACCAGTAAGACTTAGAGCGAATTTCTCATCAGAAACCATGGATCAAGAAGATAGTGATATGATATAGTGAGGGTAGTGAAAGAGAAAAACTGCCAGCTGAGAATTTTTTATCCAGAAAAATTGTCCTTCACATATGAAGGTGAATTTAAAATATTCACACACACACACAAAAAAACTAAGAGAGTTCATAAAAAATAATCTGTCTTTTAGTAAATGATAAAGGAGGCCTTACAGCCTGAAAGAAAAAGGAAAGAGAGGCTTGGAGGAGACTATGGAAAAAAGAATAGCAGAAAGGATAGCCAAAAGAGTAAAAAGACAGACAAAAATAAGATATGACATATGAAAGCCAAAGAATAAAATGATGGAAGTAAATAATGCATTTATAATAATATCATTGAATGTGAATAGATTAAAATCCCCAATCAAAAGTTGTAGGATGACAGAATGGATAAAAAAAAACAAAAAAAACAAAAAACAACCATGAGCCATCAGAGGCAGCCTACAAAAGACTCATCTTAGACCAAAGAATACATATCAGATGAAAGTGAAAGACTGGAAAAAGATCCTCCACACAAACAGTAACCAAAAAAGAGCAGGGCAGCTATACTAATATGAGAAAAAACAGACCTTAAATGTAAAAAAGTTACAAGAGATAAAGAAGGCCATTATCTATTAATAAAAGGGACAGTCTACCAGGAAGAAATAACAGTCATAAATATCTATGCACCTAATCAGGGTGCCCCAAAATACATGAGGCAAACTCTGGCAAAATTAAAGGGAGAAAGAGACATCTCTACAATAATAGTTGGAGACTTCAACACAGCACTCACATCATTAGATAGAACAACTAGACAGAAGATCAACAAGGAAACAGAGAACTTAAAGAATATGATAAATGAGCTAGACCTAACAGATATATACAGAACGTTGCATTCCAAATCAGTGGGTTATATATTCTACTCAAGTGCTCATGTATCTTTTTCCAAGATAGACCACATTTTAGGTCACAAGGCAGATCTGAATAAATATAAAAAGATTGAAATTATACAATGCACCTTCTCAGATCATAATGGAATGTAACTGGAAATCATTAATAGACAGGAAAGGGGAAAATTTGCAAATGTGTGGAGGTTGAACAACATACTCTTAAATAATCATTGGGTCAAAGAAGAAATTGTAAGTGAAGTTAATAAATATATTGAGATGAATGAAAAGGAGAGCACAACTTATCAAAACTTAAGGGATACAGAGAAGGCAGTCTTGAGAGGGAAATTTATAGCCCTAAATGCCTATATTAAAAAAGAAGAAAGAGCTAAACTCAAAGACTTAACTGAACAACTAGAGATACTAGAAAAAGGACAGCAAACCATTCCCAAAGCAAGCAGAAGGAAAGAAATAATAAAGACTTGAGCAGAATAAATGAAATTGAAAACAAAAGAACAATAGAGAAAATCAACAAAACCAAAAGCTGGTTATTTGAGAAGATCAATAATTGACAACCCCCTAGCTAAACAAAGAAAAAAAGAGAAAAGATGTGAATGAATAAAATCAGAAACAAAAGGAGGAAGTTATAACTGACCCCACAAAAATAAAAAGGATCTTAAGGGCATATTATGAGAAACTGTATGACAACAAACTGGACAACCTAGATGAAATGGACAAATTCCTAGAAATGCACAAACAACCTACAATAATGCTGAAAGAAATACAAGAACTTAAAACACCAATCACATTTAAAGAGATTGAATCTGTCATCAAAAATCTCCCAACAAAGAAATGTCCAGGACCAGATGGCTTCACAGGTAAATTCTGCCTAGCATTTCAAGAAGAATTACCACCAATCCTGTTTAAACTCTTACAAAAAATTGAAGAGGAAGGAAAATTATACAACACATTTTATGATGCTGTATTAGTCAGCCAAAGGGGTGCTGATGCAAAATACCAAAAATCTGTTGGCTTTTATAAAGGGTGTTTATTTTGGGGTAGAAGCTTACAGTTGCCAGGCATAAAACAAAAGTCACTGCCCTTACCAAAGTCTATTGTCACATGTTGGGGCAAGATGGCTGCTGATGTCTGCAAGGGTTCAGGCTTCTTCGGTTCGTCTCTCCATTTCTCTCCGGGCTCAGCTGCTGTGCTCTCTCCACAAGGCCAGATGTAAACTATCAGGTGAATGGCTCTGTCTCTCTTCCCGTGGCTTCTGCAGTGTCTGAGGAGCTGTCTCTGTTCCTCTGTGTTCTTCTTCTGTGTGTTCACTCCCTGGGCTCCAGCTCAGAACTCCAGCATTAAAACTCCAACCAATTCCTCTGCTCTGCTGTGTAGTTTTATTTGGGAGTCCCCACCCACCAAGGGGGTGGAGACTCAATGTCCTATTGATGTGGCCCAGTCCAAAGCCCTAATCATAATGTAATCATGCCCAAGTACAGACCAGTTTACAATCATAATTCAGTGTCTATTTTTGGAATTCATAAAGAGTGCCAAACTGCTACAGACACCAACATCACCCTAATACCAAAGCCAGGTAAGAAAAGAAAATTACAGACCCATCTCTCTACTGAATGTAGATGCAAAAATGCACAACAAAATACTTGCAAATAGAATCCAACAGCATGTCAAAAGACTTATATACCACAACCAAGTGAGATTGGTTCCTGGTATGTAAGGGTGGCTCAACATAAGAAAATCACATTAACAAACTGAAAGAAAAATGCTATATGAATATCTTGATCGATGCAGAAAAGGTATTAAACAAAATCCAGCATTCTTTCTTGATAAAAACACTTTGAAAGATAGGAATAGAAGGAAAATAGAAGGAATAGAAGAATATTCTCAATATGATAAGGAGCATATATGAAAAACCCACAGCTAACATTGTACTCAATGGGGTGAGATTGAAGGTTTTCCATCTAAGATTAGGAGCAAGACAAAGATGCCCACTGTCACAATCGCTATTCAACATTGTGCTTGAAGTTCTAACTAGAGCAATTAGAGAAGAAAATAAATAAATAAATAAATAAATAAATAAATAAATAAATGGTATCCAAATAGGAAAAGAGGAAGTAAAACTTTCACTATTTACAAATGACATGATTCTATATTTAGAAAATTCTGAAACGTCTAAAACAAAGCTACTTTAGCTTATAAATGAGTTCAGCAAAGGGGAAGGATACAAGATGAACACACAAAAAAATCAGTACTGTTTCTGTACACTAGTATTGAACAATCTGAGGAGGAAATTAGGGGGGAAATTCCATTCACAATAGCAACAAAAAGACTCAAATACCTAGCAATCAATTTATCCAAAGAAGTACATGACCTATATGCAGAAAACTACAAAACAACGAGAAAAGAAATCAATGAAGACCTAAACAAATGGAAAGACATTCCGTGTTCATGGATTGGAAGACTAAATATCATGAAGATGTCAATCAATACTACCCAAACTAATTTATAGATTCAATCTGATACCAATCAAAATTCCAACAGCCTACTTTACAGAAATAGAAAAGGCAATTACCAAATTTATTTGGAGGGGAAAGTGCACCTGAATAGCCAAAAGCATCCTAAAAAACAAGATCAATATAGGAGGAATTTCCCTGCCTGATCTTGAAACATATTACAAAGCCTCAGTGGTCAAAACAGCATTGTATTGGCATAATACCATGTGGAATATAATTGAGAGTCCAGAAATAAACCCTCACTTGTACAGCCAACTGTTTTTTGACAAACCTACCAAAGCCATGTTAATGGGACAAAACAGTCTCTTCAACAAATGGTGCTGGAAGAACTGGATATCCATAACCAAAGTAATGCAAGAGAACTCCTATCTCACTCCCTATACAAGAATCAACTCAAAATGGATCAAAGCCCTAAAGGTAAAAGCCAGAGAGAACCAACAAGATGGTGCCAGAGTAAGGTGCTCATGCTACAAGGCAGTTAGTAATCACCCAGAGCTATCTAAAGCATCTGTTTGGGGGCTTCAAGAGACCAGAAGAGCATCCTGCAACATCTTTGAAAGAATGGAAGTAGGAGACTGCCCATCTGCAGTAAAGATTCATGAGTAGAGCACTCCATGCCATGGAGGCTGGTGCCCATACTCCACTGGCAGTGCAAGCCACCTCGGGAGATATTCCGTGCCTGGAATTGGAAGCTCCATTTCCCAAAAATGGGGAAGGAAGAGACAGTTGGGCACCAACTTCAGCTACTGATTAGTAAATTCTGCTGGCTCATTCCCCCAGCATGAAGGGAAGCTGGGCTCATTGAAAATCACAGTGACAGTAGGGACTGGCTTTTTTCCACCCAGATTGGACTGCATCCCAAGCCTAAGCTTCAGCCCCACCTCTGGCAGGGAGGAAGATGGCAGGACCTGCACCAGCCTCTCTGGGTAACTGTAGGTACATTCAGCCAGCACAGACTGAATAGTCAGAAATCTATTTGGGCAACTGTGGTCATTTTGGACCTTCATGGCATAGATTGCTGCCCACACCTGTAGCTCCATCCCTGCTCCAGGTAGGGGAGGAAGAGGTGTGAAGCTTCATCAGTCTCTCCACGCAACTACAGATGGTCTTGACCTGCATGACTTAGATTACTACACACAGCTGTGGCTCTGTCCCTACCCCTGGCAAAGAAGAAAGGTGGGAAAAGCTTCTTCAGTTCCTGGGGCAATGTGGGCAGCTTGAGCCTCCACGGCTTACAGCACCAACTACATCTTCAGCTCCTACTACACAACCAGCAAGGGAAAAGGGCAAGAAAGCCCTAAACTAAAGAGAGAAATTACACCCAGAATAAATACATCTAATAAGCCAGATGCCAAAACACCAACAAAAAAATTACAATCCACACCAAGAAACATGAAGATATTGCCCAGTTAAAGGAACAATGGCTGGATTGAAAGCTCCACTTCCCAAAACAGGGGAGGAAGAGACAGTTGGGCATCAACTTCAGCTACTGATTAGTAAATTCAGTGGGCTAATCCTAAAAACAGCTAAAGTTTGAAACTGTCCAAATCAGAAAGAGACCGGTAGCAGCCATTTTTAACTTCACTCCTGACATGAGGGGAAACAGGGCTGACTGAAAATCACAGTGCTGGAAGGGACCGGATTCTTTCCATCTAGATCAGATTGCAGCTCTAGCCTAAGCCCCAGGCCCACCTTGGGCATGGAGGAAGCTGAGGGGACCTGCACCAGCCTCTCCGGGAAATTATAGGCTACTCCGCGGAGGCTGGTGATCATCCTACTTTGGCAGCACAAGCCGTCCCAGGAACTATTCTGTGGCATGAATTGGAAGCTCCATGTCCCAAAAACAGGGGAGGAAGAGATGGTTGGCCACCGATTTCAACTACTGATTAGTAAATCTGTTTAGCTAAAATGTCACTCTAAGAACTGCTAAAGTTTGAGGCTTTCCAAGTCAGAAGGAGGCCGGTAGCTGCCATTTTGACTCCACCCCCAGCATGAGGGGAAGCCAAGCTGACTGAAAATCAGAGCGATGGTAGAGACCGGTTTCTTTCACCCAGATTGGCCTGCAGCCTTAGCCTAGGCTTCAGCCCCACCTCTAGCAGGGAGGAAGCTGACGGGCCCTGCACCAGCCTATCCAGGTAACTGCAGATATATTTAGCTGGCACAGACGGAATAATCGGAAGTCTACCAGGGCAACTGTGGACATCTTGGACCTGCACTACGTAGATTGCTGCCCACACCTGCAGCTCCACGCCACCCCAGGCAAGGGAGAAAGGGGCATGAGGCTTCATTAGTCTCTCTGGACAACTACAGTCTAGATCTGTATGACTTGGATTATTCCACATAGCTGTGACTCTGTCCCTACCCCTGGCAAAGGAGAAAGTGGGGAGAAGCTTTATTGGTCCTTGGGGCAATGAGGGTAGCTTGAGCTTCCACAGCTTATAGCACTAACTACATCCTTGGTTCCTACTACACAACCAGCAAGGGAGAAAGGGCAGGAAGCCCTAAACTAAAGAGAAAAACTGCACCCAGAATAAATACTCTGGTAAGCCAGATGCCAAGACACCAACAAAAAATTATAATCCATACCAAGAAACAGGAAGATATGGCCCAGCAAAAAGAAAAAGACAAGTCTTCAAATGACAAAAAGGAGTTGAGACCACTAATCATAGATGTTCAAACGAATCTCCTTAGTAAACTCAATGAGATGTCTAAAAAGATTAAGGATATTAAGAAGACATTGGAGGAGCACAAAGAAGAATTTGAAAGCATACATAGAAAAATAGCAGATCTTACGGGAATGAAAGGCACAATAAATGAAATAAAAAATACCCTAGAGTCATATAGCAGCAGTTTTGAGGAGGCAGAAGAAAGAAGCTTGAAGACATGGCCTCCAAAAGCAAACGTACAAAAGAACAGATGAAGAAAAGAATGGAAAAAAATGAACAACACCTCAGGGAATTAAATGACAGCAAGAGAAATGCAAACATATGTGTCATGGATGTCCCAGAAGGAGAAGAGAAGGGTAAAGGAGCAGAAGGAATATTTGAAGAAATAATGGTAGACAATTTCCCAACCCTTTTGAAGGACATAGATATCCATGTCCAAGAAGCACAACATAGTCCCATTTGAATAAATCTGAATAGACCAACTCCAAGACACATACTAATCAGAATGTCAGATGCTGAAGACAAAGAGAGAATTCTGAGAGCAGCAAGAGAAAAGCAATGTATAACATATGAGGGATTTCTCATCAGAAATTATGGATGCAAGAAGGCAGTGATATGATATATTTAAGATACTCCAAGAGGAAAACTTCCAGTCAAGAATCTTATATCCTGCAAGATTGTCTTTCAAAAATGAGGGCGAGTTTAAATATTCATAGGTAAACAGAAAATGAGTTTATAACAAAGAGACTGGTCTTGCAGGAAATACTAAAGGATGTGCTACAGTCTGAAAAGAAAACACAGGAGAGAGAGGCTTGGAAGAGAGTCTAGAAATGAAGATTATATCAGTAAAAGTAACTAAAAGTCTCAAAAAAGACTGGTGAAAATAAAATATGACAGATAAAACCCAAAGGTCAAAATGGGTGAAATATAAATTGCCTTTACAGTAATAACATTGAATTGTAATGGATTAAACTCTGCAATCAAAAGACACAGATGAGCAGAATGGATAAGAAAATATGAGCCACCTGTATGTTGTCTGCAAGAGAATCACCTTAGACCCAAGGATACCAACAGATTGAACATGAAAGGCTAGAAAAAGATATTCCTTGCATGCAGTAACCAAAAAAAAAAAAAAAAAAAAAAAAAAAAAAAAGCCAGAGTAACTATACTTACATCAGATGAAACAGACATAAAAAGACACTAGTAAAGTGGAATCTAAGGAGGAAGTCAGGAAAAAATTCCATTTACAATAGTAATTAAAAGAATCATATATCTAGCAATAAGCTTAACCAAGGACGTAAAGCACTTGTGTTCGGAAAACTACAATGCATTGTTAAAAGGAATTTTAAAAGACCTAAATAATTGGAAGAACATTCCATGCTCATGGACTGCATTGATATACAGATTCAATGCAATCCCAATAAAAATTCCACCAACATTTTTTTAAACAAATGGAAAACACAATTATCAAATTTATTTGGAAGGGTAAGGGGTCCCATATAGCCAGAAACATCTTAAAAAGGAAAAACAAATTTGGAGGGCTCTCACTTCCAGACTTTAAGTCATGATGTATGCGGACCCTGTATGTTGTTATTTATGTTTGTTTTGTAAGTTCACAACTTTTACTATACACTTATTTTTTATGTATGTTTATGTATGAGTGATATACTTCAATAAATTTTTTAAATGAAAAAAAAAAAGCCAGGACCATAAAACTACTAGAAGAAAATGTAGGGAAACATATTCAAGATCTTGTGGTAGGTAGTGGTTTCTTGGACTTTACACCCAAAGCACAAGCAACAAAAGAAAAAATAGATAAATGGGACCTCCTCAAAATTAAACACTTTTGCACCTCACAGGACTTTGTCAAAAGGGTGAAAAGGCAGCCGACTCAATCGGAGAAAATATTTGGAAATCACATATCCGGTAAAGGTTTAATATCCATGATGTATAAAGAGATGCTATAACCCAACAACAAAAAGACAAAGACCTGATTAAAATAGACATTTGCCCAAAGAAGAAATACAAATGGAAAAAAAAAAAAAAAAGCACATGAAGAAATATTCAGCATCACTAGCAATTAGTGCAAAGCGAAGCTACGAGATATCATTTCACACCTATTTTAGAATGGCTACTATTAAAAAGACAAAAAATTACAAGTGTTGGAGAGGTTGAGAGATAAGAACACTTATTCATTGTTGGTGGAAATGTAGAATGGTACAGCCACTGTAGAGGACTGTTTGGCAGTTTCTAAAGAAGTTGAATATACATTTGCCACGTGACCCAGCAATACCACTACTAGGTACATACCCAGAACTGAAAGCAATGATGCAAACAGACATCTGCACACCAGTGTTTATAGTGGCATTATTCAATCAAGATTGCCAAAAGTTAGAAAAAACCCAGGTGTCCATCAATCGATGAATGGATAAACAAACTGTGGAATATTCTCACGATGGAGTATTATGGAGATGTAAGAAGAAATGTCAGAGAGCATATGACAACGTAGATGAAGCTGGAGGGCACTGTGTTGAGTGAAGCAAGCCAGACACAAATGGACAAATACTGTATGATTGTGCTACTATGAACTAAATTGTGTAAGCTCATGAAGTTAATTTGAATATGGGTCACCAGAAAAAAATGAGGTTAGAGAATGGAAAGCTGAGGTTAAGTTGTGCAGAATTGGTAAAAATTATGTGTGTTAATCTTTGGAGATGAATGGAAAAGGTGAATGCCCAACATAGTATTTGTAATTAGATGTACCATTATGTGGGTATGTGAATAGTTTAAAGGAAAAATCTAAGGTCATGTATATTACTAAAAGGAAAGCTAAAAAATGTAACCTGGGACTATATAGCATAAATAAAACCTCCTGTGAAATATGAATATTGGTAAAATTCCATATATAAGACTGTTTTCCTTTGAAACTGAACTGTATGTTAATATTACAAGATATTAATATCAGGCAAAAAACATTATGCTAAGTGAAAGAAACCAGGAACTAAATACTACATATTGTATGCTTCCATTTATTAAAAATGTAAGTATAAATATAAATTGATTTATAGCAATGAAATTAGATTAGTGGTTATGCAGGGCTTGGGAAGGACTGCTAAGGGGTATGGAGTTTTTCTTTTTGGAGTAATGAAATTGTTCTAAAATTTTTTGTGTTGATAAATGCACAACATTGTGATTATTCTAAAAGCCATTGATTATACACTTTGGATGGGTCATATGGTATGTGAATATATCTCAATAAAACTGCATAATAAATTTTTAAAAAAAGAATAAAATTTGATTGCAGAGACATATTTTGTACATGTATCAATTCTTATCCATTTTAACTAATACAGTTCGTTGTTCAATGTTGGTGCTCAGTAATTTATTGAATGAATAGAGGAATACATAAACCACCCAGTGATTCATCTTAGAGGTACCTTATACATACCTATAAGGACATAATTTATAGCTGCTTAAAATTTATTCAAATAGGATGTTTTACATTAAGTTCATAAGTGAAAAGCAAGAGTTCATTTAAGATACACAAGCTTATGACAGAGATATTCAAACGAAGATTATTTAATGAGTTATTTTGCAAAAGTACATATACAATAACAGAAAGCCACGGAAAGTGGGAGTGATATAGAAACATGCTTTCAAGAATAACATTTTACTGATTTAGGAGGAATGTAAAAATAGAAGTGAACAGTGAAAAGATTGAAATAATCTTTTCTCCATATGTTTCATTTTATATTTGTTTTGCCTCTGACTAGGACAAAAACAAAGTTGCACATAAAAGATAGAACTTTTAGTTGATAAGAGCAGGATACTGGTTAGCAGGAACATATTGAAGCAACATAACATAGTAAGAAAAGTACTTTAGGAAATCTGGAGTCTGCAATAAGGTTGTGTTCTTTAAACTGTAAGTTAAAAAAAAGTAAAAGAGTAGCCAAGTCAAGATTTAAAAAACTGTTTAAGACATTAATTTTTCTTTGAATTTTTTGTCCTGGATTATATCAAATTTTCAAATTAATGGAAAAAACTAATTAGGATTTAGTTATATCTTAACTGTTATTCTTTTGATAAGTTTTTTTTTAATACAAAAGGCAGTATCAATCAATAGATCATTATCTAAATGCTTTCCAATTCAGCTAGTCTCATTCAGGAAGAACCTAACCAATGGTCCAACATTTTTCTTCTCTTTACTCTTAGTAATGTGCCTGCAAAAATAGACATTTAATAAGTGTTTGGTGAATGAATGAATGAATAAATGAAGAGTGAAGAAATTATATTCTCCAAAGCAATTATACAGTGACAGCTCTTTGAGTCGTGGGCATAATTTCTCAAAGGAATTAAACAACCTTCATAAGTCCACACTTGGAAATTCACCTTTTCTAAGGGATGGAAGATAACCTAATATCTTCACTTGTCTTTTTACCCTTGGCTTTAGATCCCTGGTTCCAGGTACATCCCCAGCTCTGGGACTCCACCTTCCTTACCCCTACACTGAGACCCCCATATTGCCAAGGCTTCTTGGGCTTGGCTCTGTACCTGTTGCCCCAGCTCTGACACACAGATATAATTTACCTATCCTTTGTCAATAGATTTAAATATTAGATTGGTCTGGGACAAAAGGTAGTTCATGCAAAGTCACTATCTTGTTCTAGTCACATTATTTATTCACTGTGGTGATTTTTTCCCTTACTATGAAAGTCGAGCTTACTGGTCTTTAATTTTCAGAACTAAACCTATTCCCTTTTGTTACACAACCATTTTGTGTTGGCTTTTTTCCCAGTGTGCTGACATTTCCTCAGTCCTCCATGAACTATTAAAAAATAACAAATGTAACCCTGCAAAACCTTCAGCAATTCAGCAACTAGTCTGTGAAGTAAGTCACCCTTCTGGTAAGTTTGAATACAACTTCTTTATAAACAATCTATGGTCCATATCTTGCTCTCTTTCTGAGATTTTCTGTTCTTATTTCTAGTCCATAGTGTGTTACCACTTTGGTACTGTAACAATCAGGCTATACCTGGCTGCTTCTGACAGATATTCACCTCAGAGTTGCTTAAGCAAAAAAGGGAACCCATTTGCTAGGTTAACTGGGAATTCCAGGGACATATATGTTGACTTTGCTCTATAACATCTTCCATGGATAGGGGAAGAGGCTGTTGAAAGCTCCAGGCTTACATGATCCTTACCACTCACAGTCCCAAAGAGAGTCAGAGACACTGAGTGCCCTGATTAGCCATCCTGGGTCTCACCAAGCACCCAAGAGCATAGGTCACTATAAGAAATAAAGTGTTCGACTGAGGCCTCTGCATCCTTGACCACAAAGCCAAAAATGGATTGGGAATCTGACAGCCAGGCTGGATAGTTCTAGTCTCCCACCCCCAGATATTTAAAAATCCATTTTGAGAATTTGTTCTGGCCATATATTTGAACATAAGGTAAAAATATACCCAAGAACAAGGTAAACAAGGTAGACCTCCAGTTATTATAAAGACCAAAGCTTAGGGGTGAGAAAGCAAGTGTTTCAGCTGTGCTCTTGAGTAAATTCAATCAGTTAAATAAATAACCCTGAAACAATAGCCTTTTCTGAGCTAGAGTTTACACAATACAGTACACAGCAAAGTTGAAAGACTCTCCAGACAGGAGGACTCTCTAGGACTTCTTCCCTGTATTGGCCATGTCTTATCAAGGTATTCTCTATGGTAACCTGAACTTGAGTTTACACAGGCATCATTTACAAGAGGTAATTGCCTTCCACCAGATACTATTTACCCCATGTGGTTAGCACCAAAGAAAAGAGCAGTATGTGCTGGAAGCTCATGTTTAAGGAATTAAGTAGGGCATGAGTGCAGCCAACTAAAACAGATTTGGTGTTCTGTCATTATTGCTAGAAAAGACAACGAAGTCAGTGTAGTTCTTACTACTTGGCCCTTTGCCTTAAATGAAGTGTTAGATTCCCTATCTGGGGATTTTGCCCTTTGCTGGACAGACAAGTTGACTGGATGATCTAATCGTTTTTCCACTTTGCCAACCACTGTATGTAATCCATTGTTATAATATTTAAGCTACATCCAGTGGACTTCTCTGGGAATGGTACAGGAAGTTAGAAATACAAACACAAGGAATACAGTCTTTCCCTATGATGTCAGCTTCTGTTTCAGTTTAAATATTTTTAGAGGATCTCCCAGTTGAGCAAGGCATCTTGTTTAAAACAGGGCAGTATTGCAGAGTGTGGGTAAGAGGAGAATACACTTGAACAAGTTACCACTAAGCAATCATTTATGTCAGAGTTTCATAATGCGTCTGATTAACTGGCTGCCTCTGACACAGCCAAATATGACAAGCTTCTCTGCCCTGAGACAATCGGCAGACTGAATGCCATTGAAAAGGGAACTCTTTGATACAGTACCACGGACTTTTGTATTCCTGAGAGTGAATGTGATTTTTATTAATTAATCTTTTATATACATAGCCGTACATGATAGAGCTGACTACTGCACTTGTGATTTCCTTGTGGATTTTTCTACTGCTTATAGCAATGAAGAAGTGAATGCAGAGGTCTTGGCTTTATATGAGAAGTGACTTGGATTATTAAAGAAAGTTGTCTGGAAAAATGAACCAACAAACCAACAAGCAGTACTGGCCTTAGAATTTCCATAAAGAAAGGACCTGGGGTTGGCAACCTATTTGAAAGGGGCTTGTCTTGAAGGTGCATTTGCATGGCAAGTACACTCTCTTTACTTAGATGGTATGTATTTTGGGAGTGGCATGGTGGACACTATGAAGAGGCAAGAGATTCTACCGCTTGGCTCCACCCTCTGTGTAAGCTTAACATGTCTAAATAATTAAAGCAGAAACAAAGATTTTTATCTAAATTGACCACATACTTGGCTCAGGTCTCTCCTTTACTCTGCTAGGTATGAATGTGGCCAACGTACAATTCAGATATTCAGGCTGAGCAAAGCCAAGAGTAAATCTCCATAATCCTTTGACTTCAATATTATTGTTCACATCCCCTCTCCTTACTCCCACATCCGCCCTGGTGTAAAGTACTGTCCAATACACTTGCATTGCTATAGAGCAAGTTTGTGGGTTCTAGTTTATTAATTCTGTAAACCTATGATACCTCAGAGACAAGGTCATTATACAGTCACAGATGACAAAAGGCTAGAGAACAATACCCGGCTCATTTAAATGTGAAAGGAACTTTTTAAAAAACATAAACACAAAAGAAGCCTCCGTTTTTTAGGCCCTCTGTTACTTGGTTTCTATGTGAGAATAGTGCCCTCTGGTGCTTACTTAAAGTTCTAGCCTTCAGAAATGGCTAAGGAAAAAGAAAGCTTCACAATTTGACTCATATACAATGATTGATGTCATAGAATTGATTGTCCTTAAAATAGTGCTTTTCTATTAAAAGCTGTGTCCTTAATTGCGTGCAAGATTTTCCCTTTTGCTCTAATAAAACATAATATTAAGAAAGAATTGGGGGAGGCAGATGTGGTTCTAGCGATTGGGCTCCCGCCTACCACGTGGGAGGTCTGTGGTTTGTTCCTGGTGCCTCCTAAAGAAGATGGCGAGCTGGTGCGATGGGCAGGCAAACTGACACAACAAGATGATGCAACAATACACACAAGAAGAAAAGCAATGAGAGACACAACAAAGCAAGGAGCAGAGGTTCTCGGTGCTTCCTAAAGAGGACAAGCAGGATGGTGAGCTGGTATGATGGACGGGTGCAGCAAGCTGACATGAAAAGATGACGTAACAAGAGACACAAGAGGGAAAACATAACGAGAGACACAACAAAGCAGGGAAAGGAGGTGGCTTAAGTGATTAGGTGTCTCTCTCCCACATCAGAGGTCCTGGGTTCGTTTCCCAGTGCCTCCTAAAGAAACAAAAAGAAGACAAACAGACACAGCAAGTGCAAACAATGAGGGGGTGGGGAGAGATAAATAAATAAAATAAATCTTTTTCTTAAAAAAAAACTGGGCAGTTCACAGAGAAAGACCAATAGTGCTGTAGCAGAACAAATAAGACATACGTTTATTTCAGCTTGTTAATGATGCTTTGACTCTATGAAGTCAAACATTCTCAAGAAAAAGAAAAGAGCAACCCTTCATTTTTAAGGATTTATTTTATTTCCACACTCTTTGAGTTACAGATAGTAGCTTCACCTTAGGCCAAGGCATCTTTATTTATTTTAGTTTGTTTTTTGACTGCACAGCTTTTTGGTAATTTCTGTATGTGGAAGAACAAACACCATACTTTTCTTAATATTTTTTTCACAACTCAGGTATTTGTTACAGGTGGTTATTTTTTCCCTGGATATTTTGCTTGTAACAAGGAATTCCAAGCCGCTGATGATCTGATAAAGCCTTTTCCTGTAAAGATTTGTTATAGCAACCCTCACAATTTCCAGATTCGGAACCTAGTCTGAAATTTTGGTGATAAACCTAAACACAAAACTATTGCTCCAGCCAGTTGAGTCTGCATCTGTTTGTCTCATTCTTTTAAAAAGGTCAACAGATGAATAGCAAGAGAAAGAAAAATAACCATTTCAATTTATGTCTTCCAAAGTATTTGCGTTATTCGTCTTGCTGTTGGCAGTAATCAATATTCCTCTTCCTCCCTCTTCTCTTTATCTCCCTTTTTTGGGGGAGCCCTCAGTAAATAATTTGGATGGTATGAAGAATAATTAGATCTGGGAAATATTAGTTTAGAACAGAGAAGGCAAACTGGTAGCATTCATGCCAATGTGTGGTCTACAGATAGGCATTGTTTGGTTAGAACAGTGTGGGTTCTCACTATGCTGTGTGTGTGATTAATTTTTTTGAATTATGCCAACAATTGAAATTCAGATTTTTCCTTAAAAATCTACATTGGCAGCTTTTCCTAATAGATGGAAAGATTTTCAGCTGCCTTTTAGAAAGATTGCCCACAGTTGCCATCATCTGCCGATCTCAGGAGACCTTTGAATTCAAAGTGCTTGATTTAGGGACCACTCTTCATGTGTTCACTTTGTGTTGACATTCAATCCTCCTACCTCCACCTCCTATCTCCACCTACCTCCCCTCATCGTGACTCTCTCACTGAAGAAAAGTCTGGGCTAGAGCTACAAAAGTAACCGTACTCTGACCACTCAGAAGAAAGATTCTGAAACTCCCAACCAAGACCTCAGGAGGCCAGTAAGCCTCCTTGGAATTAAGAAAGAGTGTTCCACCCTACAACTGGATGCAGCCCTGTACCAACACTTATCTTGGGGATTGGGCACAGGTTAGATTTCAGCCCTCTTCATCTTCCTCAGTCATACTTGTGTAGTGAATAAACAGAACAGCTATTCTCCAAGGTACCATCTAACCTTGTTTATAATGACCCTCCCATAGCATCTTTTGTTCAAGCTATTGTCCTTACTCTCCAGAAGGATGCCAATCGTAGCCCCACATTATTGCCTTGTTTCTTTAGGCAGGCTAAATATTATTCTCCCTACCTTTCTTATTTTATCTTTTCTACCAATATGGAAACTTGAAGAGATTTTACCCCTAAATCATTCTCTATAGTGATAAGCACAATGTAGGAGCTTAGTAAATATTTAAAACTGAATTGAATGGATTTCCAAACACTATACAGCTTCAGCACCTAAAAGAGTCTCTGGGGACTTCTACTTTTGGAAGATTAACAGAGATTAGGTTTGACAGATTTAAAATTTTTAAAAAATACTTATTTATTTATTTATTTATTTTTGAGGTACTGGGGCCAAGGATTGAACCTGGGACCTTGTTTGTGGGAAGCTGGCGCTTGACTACTGAGTCATATCGGCTTCCCTGAGTTGGTTTTTTCATTTGTTTGCTTGTTGTTTGTTTTTTTGTTTTTAGGAGACACCAGACACTGAACCCCGGACCTCCCATGTGGAAAGCAGGCACTCAGCTACTTAAGCCACATTTGATCCCCTGACAGATTTTAAAAAGAGCAAGATTCTTAGTTAAATTTGAACTTCAGACATATTTATAAGTGTGGAACATACTTATACTAAACAATTATTCATTATAGATCTAACATTCAAAAAATTTTAAAGCAGTTTTATTGAGATATATTTACATACCATACAATCCATCCAAAGTGTACAATTAATGGTTTTTAGAATAATCACAATGTTGTGCATTCATCAACATAAAATATTTTTGAACAATTTAATTACTCCAAAAAAAAAACACCTCCATACCCTTTAGTGGTCAACTCTCAATCACTCTCTCTTTGTCCAGCCCTGTATAACCACTAATCTAATTTCATCTTTATAAATTGATTTGTGTTTACATTTTATATAAATGGAATCATACAATATGTAATACTTTGTGTCTGGTTTCTTTCACTTAGCATAATATTGGGTGTTTTTGTGTGTGTGCCTGATATTAACATCTTATAACATTGACATGCATTAGTTCAGTTTCAAAGAAAAAGTCTTATATATGCGATATTATCCATATTCATATTTCACATGAGGTTTTTACTATGGTCTCATGTTACATTTTTTAGCTTTCTTTTTAGTAATATACATGACCTTAGACTTACTAGTTCAACCACTGTCATACCCATATCATAGCTCTACTAGTTACAAACTGTATGTTGTGCTTTCACCTTTTCTATTCATTTCCAAGGATTAATAAACAACCTTTTAACCAATTATGCACAGGCTACCCCTCAGCTTTCCTCATTCTATATTCTGATAACCTATATTCTAGTTATTAACTCCATGATTTTACACAATATATTTAGTTCATAATAGCGCAATCATACAGTATTTGTCCATTTGTGTCTGGCTTGCTTCACTCAACATAATGTCCTCCAGGTTCATCCATGTTGCGATAGGCTTCACGACTAGGTTGTTTCCATCTTTTGGCAATCATGAGTAACGCTGCTATGAACATCGATGTGCAGATGTCTGTTCGTGTCACTGCTCTCAGTTCTTCTGGGTATACCTGGTAGAGGTATTTCCAGGTCATATGGCAAATCTATATTCAACTTTTTTAGCAGCTGCCAAACTGTCATTCACAGTGGCTGTATCATTCTACATTCCCACCAACAGTGAATAATTGTTCCTATCTCTCCACATCCTCTCTGACATTTGTAGTTTTCTGTCTTTTTAATAGGGGCCATTCTAATAGGTGTGAAATGATATCTCATTGTAGCTTTACTTTGTATTTCCCTAATCGCTAGTGATGTTGAACATTTTTTATTTGTATTTCTTCTTTGGACAAATGCCTATTCAATACTTTTGCCCATTTTTTAATCTGATTGTTAGTCTTTTTATTGTTGAGTTATAGCATCTCTTTATATATCATGGATATTAAACCCTTATTGGATATGTAATTTCCAAATGTTTTCTCCCATTGAGTTGGCTGCTTTTTTACCCTTTTGACAAAGTCCTTTGAGCTGCAAAAGTGTTTAATTTTAGGGAAGATGGCATCGGAGTAACAGGCAGGGTTCAATGCTTTCACAAAAACAATGGAGAAAAAGCCAAAAGCTATCCAAGGGAACTGCTTTGGGGGTCATCAGACCAGGACAGTGCTACACAACTCCCAGGAAGGTGAGGGACAGAGAAACAAGAACCCAAAACAACAAGCATGAGTTACCAAGCCTCTGTGGTGGCTGGGTAGGTTTCCTCTCCCCCATGACCAAGACTTTAAGCTGGGGTAAAACCCCTGGCTCATGACAGCTAACTGAAAGAGGAACAGACATCTTCCTCCCTGTCAGCTGTTTCAAGGGAAAAGGGAGCAGGGGTCAAGGGACTTTTCTTCAGTGAATTCGGCCAGCAGAGCCTGCTTTGGATCTCCTCTCTGGAGAGTCAACACAGGAACACAGGAAAGCCGAGACTGAAACACCTTCATGGAAAGGTGTGTTGACAAGTGCCATCTGCTTGCCAGCCTGGAAATTGCATGGAAAAAAAACTGTTTTCCATTCTTTCTGTATCTTAAACTTTGGGAGAAAACCTGCACTCCATTAGTGAGTCCCTGGCCCAATTTTGATAACTTAAGCTGGGCACTTTTAAAGACTTAGAATAAGTTAACCAAATAGCAAAGAAAAGCTGTGAAACAAACAAACAAACAACAACAACAACAAAAAAAAACAATAGGCAAGAGAGAGAAGTTAGCCATCAGAGTAAATTCACCAACATATTCATATGCATAGACATCAGCAAAAAATTACAAGCCATACAAGGAAACAGGAAGAGATAACCCAGCCAAAAGAACAAACTAAATACCATGAAGGGATACAGAATTTAAGACAATTAATCAGTGATAATCACACAGCTCTCCTAAATCAATTCAAAGAATTTAAAGAAAATATGACTAAAGAAATATAGGATATTAAGATGACACTGGGAGAGCATAAAGAACAATTTGAAAGCTTGCAGAGAGAAGTAACAGACCTTATGGGAATGAATGACATGATGAATGAAATTAAAAATGCATTAGAAGCACATAAGAGCAGATTTGAATTGCTTGAAGACAGAATTAGTGATTTTGAAGTGATCTGAACTGGAAAAGACAGGAGAACAGAAAGAGAAGAGAATGGAAAAAATGGAGCAGAGTCTCAGGGAATTGTATGACAATATGAAACACACAAACATTCACATTATCGGTGTCCCAGAAGGAGAAGAGAATGGAAAAGGGGCAGAAAGAATCAATGAGGAAATAATGACCAAAAACTTCCCAACCCTTTTGAAAGACATAAATATCAATATCCAAGAAGGACAATGCATCCCAAACAGAATAAATCTGAATAGACCTATGCCGAGACACCTACTATGCAGAATGACAAATATCAGAGATAAAGAGCAGATTCTGAAAGCAGCAAGAGAAAATCAAAGCATCACATACAAGGGAAACTCATTAAGATTAAATGCCAACCTCTCATCAGAAACCATGCTGGCAAGAAGAAAGTGGTATGATGTATTTAAGGTACTGAAAGAGAAAAACTGCCAGCCAAGAATTCTGTATCTGGCAAAACTGTCCTTCATAAATGAGGGTGAGTTCAAAGTATTCACAGCAAACAAAAACTGATAGAAAATGTTACCACAAGACCAGAATCACAAGAGATACTAATGGGAGTGCTGCAGCCTGAAAGGAAAAAAACAAGGGCAAGAGATTTGGAGAAGAGTGTAGAAATGAAGATTATTAGGAAAGGTAAACTAAAAGGTAAGAAGACAGACACTAGAGCAATATGAAAACAGAGAGCCAAAGGACAAAATGGATGAAGTAAGTAATGCCTTTACAGTAATAACATTGAATGTTAAAGGCTTGAACTCCCCAATCAAAAGACATAGACTGATAGAATGGATAAAAACAATATGAATCATCTATATGTTGTCTACAAGAGACCCACCTCAGGCATAAGGACACAACCAGGTTAAACGTGAAAGGTTGGAAAAAGATATTCCATGCAAATAGTAACCAAAAAAAGAGCTGGGGTTGCGATACTAATATCGGACAAAATAGATTTCAAATGCAAAACTATTATAAGGGATGAAGAAGGCAATTACATATTAATAAAATGGGCAATTCACCAAGAATAAATAACTATACTAAATATTTATGCACCTAACCTGAGTGCTCCAAGATATGAGGCACACACTGGCAAGACTGAAGGAAGAAATAGATGTCTCTACAATAAGAGTTGGAGACTTCAATACACCTCTCTCAGTATGGGATAGAACATCTGGACAGAGGATAAATTAAGAAACAGAGAACCTGTTTAATATGGTAATATGATAAATGAACTAGACCTAACAGACATCTATAGAGCACTGCACCCCAAAGCAGCAGGATATACATTCTTTTCAAGTGCTCATGGATCCTTCTTCAAGATAGAGCATATGTTGGGTCACAAGACAAGTCTCAATAAATTTAAAAAGATTGAAATTATACAAAATACTTTCTCTGATCATAATGGACTGAAGCTGGAAATCAATAATAGAAGAAAAGGGAAAATTGGTAAATATATGGAGATTAAACAACACACTCTTAAGTAATCAGTGGGTTAAAGAAGAAATTGCAAGAGAATTCAGCAAATACCTTGAGAGGAATGAAAAGGAGAACAAAACATATCAAAACCTATGCGACATTTCTAAGGCATGCTGAGAGGGAAATTTATAGCCCTTAATCCTTACATTAAAAAAGAAGAAAGAGCTAAACTTGAAGATATAACTGCACACTTGGAGAACTAGAAAAAGAACAGCAAACTAATCCCAAACCAAGCTGATGGAAAGAAATAGTAAAGATCAGAGGAGAAATCAATGAAATTGAGAACAAAATAACAAAAGAGACAATCAGCAAAACCAAAAATTGATTCTTTGGGAAGATCAACAAAATTGACAAACGCTTAGCTAGACTGACAAAGAAAAAAGAGAGAAGATGCAAATAAAATAAAATCAGAAATGAGAGGGGGGCACTGACCCTGCAGAAATAAGAGTGATCATAAGAGGATACTATGAACAACTGTATCCAAAAAACTAGAAATTGTAGAGGAGATGGACAAATTTCTAGAAACACACGAAATACCTACAATGACCATGGAAGAAAGAGAAGACCTCAACAAACCAATCATAAGTATAGAGATTGAAAGAGTCATCAAAAACCTACCAAAGATGAAAAGCCCAGGACCAGATGGCTTCACAGGTGAATTTTACCAATCATTCAAAGACAATCTAATACCAGTCTTGCTCAAGGTCTTCCAAGAAATTGAACAGGAAAGAATGCTACCAAACTTATTCTATGAAGTCAACATCACCATAATACCAAAACCAGATAAAGAAACTACACAAAAAATAAAGTTACAGATCAATATCTCTAATGAATATAGATGCAAAAAGCCTCAACAAAATACTTGCAAACAAAATCCAAAAGCACATTAAAAGAACTATACACCACGATCAAGTGTTGTTTTTTTCTTAAAGATTTATTTATTCATTTATCCCCTCCTTGCTGTGTCCATTTGCTTTGCATTTTTCTGTGTCTGTTTGTTTCCGTTTTGTTGGGTCATCTTGCTGCACCAGCTCACTGTGCCGTGCAGGTCGTCAGTTCACCACACCATGCCGGCCGACTTGCCTTTACCAGGAGGCCCTGGGCCCTGGGAGTTGAACCCAGGGCCTCCCATATGGTAAACGGGAGCCCAACCAATTGAGCCACAGCCGCTTCCCCGGTCAAGTGGTTTTTATCCCAGGAATGCAAGAGTGGTTCAACACAAGAAAATCAATTAGTGTAATAAACCATGTTGATAAATTGAAGAGGAAAAATCACTTGATCCTCTCAATTGATGAAGAAAAGGCATTTGACAAAATAACAGCACCCTTTCTTAATAAAAACACTCCAGAAGACAGGAATAGAAGGAAGCTTTCTCAACATGGTAAAGTGCATATATGAAAAATCTACAGCTAACATTGTACTCAATGGTGAAAGACTGAAATCTTTCCGTCTGAGATCAAGAACAAGACAAGGATGCCCAATGTGACCATTGTTATTCAATATTGTGCTAGAGGTTCTAGCTAGAGCAGTTAAGTTAGATAAAGAAATAAAAGGCACCCAAATAGAAAAGGAAGAAGTAAAACTTTCACTATTTGCTGATGATATGATCCTATATTTAGAATCTACTGAAAAATCCACAACAAAGCTACTCGAACTAATAGATGAATTCAGCAAAGTGGTGGGATACAAGATTAATACCCCCAAATCATTAGCGTTTCTATACACTATTGATATGCAATCTGAGGAGGAAATCAGAAAAAAAAATTCCATTTACAAAAGCGACTAAAACAATCAAATATTTAGGAATAAACTTAACCAAGGACATAAAAAACCTGTTTTCAGAAAACTACAAAACATTGCTAAATAAACTGAAGAAGACTTAAATAAATGGAAGGACTTTCCATGTTCATGGATTGGAAGACTAAATATTGTTAAGATGTCAGTTCTACCCAAACTGATTTACAGATTCAACACAACCCCAATAAAAATACCAACACATTTCCAATAAGGGTTTATATCCATGATATACAAAGAGATCATACAAATCAACAATAAAAAGACAAACTACCCAATTAAAAAATGGGCAAAAGACAATTGTCCAAAGAAGAAATACAAATGGTGAAGAAACACATGAAAAAATGTTCAACATCACTAGTGATTAGGGAAATGCAAATCATAACTAAATGAGATATCATTTCACACCTATTAGACTGGCTGCTATTAAAAAGTCAGAAAACTGTAAATGTTGGAGAGGATGTGGAGAGATAGGAACGCTTATTCACTGTTGTTGAGAATGTAGAATGGTACAGCCACTGTGAAGAACTATTTGGCAATTCCTAAGGAAGTTGAATATCAACTTGCCATGTGATCCAGCAATACCATTGCTAGGTATATGCCCAGAAGAACTGAGAGCAGAGAAATGAACAGTTATCTGTGCACCAAATAGTGGCATTATTCATGATTGCCAAAAGTTGGAAACAACCAAGGTGTCCATCAACTGATGAATGGATAAACAAATTGTGGTGTACACATATGATGGAATATTATGCAGCAGAAAGGAATGAAGTCATGAAACATATGACAACATGAATGAACCTGGAGGACATTATGTTGAGTGAAGCAAGCCAGACACATAAGGACAAATACTGTATGATTGTGCTATTATGAACTAAATATACTGGGTAAGCTCATGGAGTTAATAGTTAGAATATAGGTCACCAGAAAATAGAAAGAGGGTAGAGAATGGAAAGCTGAGGGTTAATCTGTGCAGAATTGGTAAAAATGTTGTTTGTAAATCTTTGGAAATGAATAGAAGTGGTGAAAGCATATCACAGTGTTTGTAACTAGCAGAGTTATTATATGGGTATGACAGTGGTTGAAAGGGAAAGTCTAAGGTCATGTACATTACCAGAAGGAAAATGAAAAACTATAACGTGGGACTATATAAGATAGTAAAACCTTATGTAAAACATGAATATGGGTGATATTGCATATATAAGAGTGTTTTTACAAAATATAAATACAAGTATGCTAGAGAGAAAGAAAAAGAATAGCAGCTACATGCAGCAGGGAAGGCATAGATTGAGAGATGATGAGTTTTGTTTTGTTTTTATTATTATTATTGGAATAATGAAAGTGTTCTAAGAATAATTGAAGTGATGAATGCACAAATATGTGATTACACGGAATACCATTGATTATACACTTTGCATGGATTTATGCTTTATTAAAATGTATCAATAAAATTGATTTTTTTAAAAATTTTAAGTGTTTAATTTTGAGGAGGTCCCATTTATCTGTTTATTCTTTTGTTGCTTGTGCTTTGGGTGTAAGGTCCAAGAAACCACCACTCTACCACGAGGTCTTTAAGATATTTCCCTACATTTTCTTCTAGTAGTTTTATGGTCCTGGCTTTTATCTTTAGGTCTTTGATCCATTTTGAGTTGATTCTTGTATAGGGAGTGAGAAGGGGTCCTCTTTCATTCTTTTGATTATGGATATCCAGTTCTCCCAGCACCATTTGTTGAAGAGACTGTTTTGTCCTGTTAACATGGCTTTGGTAAGTTTGTCAAAAACCAGTTGGCTGTAGAGGTGAGGGTTTATTTCTGGATTCTCAATTCTATTCCACTGATTGATGTGTCTATCTTTATGCCAATACTATGCTGTTTTGACCACTGTAGCTTTGTAATAGGTTTTTTTTTTTTTTTAATGTTTAATTCTACACAATTCAACTTTATTTTGTGGTATTGTGAAATATAAAATGATGTCAAGCATTATAAATATATTAAGATGTTCATTACTTTAAAATAACAATAAGAGTTTTAGTAATGGATGGTAGTAATGGTAGCACAGCATTTGAAAGTAATTAACAGCATTGAAATAAGTAGTTGAATGTGATTAAAAGAAGAAATGTTAGATTGTATATAAGGTAACAGAACAAAAATTTTAAAAATTTATGAAACTACACTACACAAACAGTGAACCCTTTGTTAAATCATGGACTACTGTTAATAGGACAATTATAAAAATGTACTGTCACCAATTTTAAAAGATGTTCTATACTAATGCAAAGTATTAATAATAGGGTGGTGAATTAATCAGCCAAAGGGGTGCTGATGCAAAGTACCAGAAATCTTTTGGCTTTTATAAAGGATATTTATTTAGGTTAAAAGCTTACAGTTACAAGGCCCTAAAGAGTGCAACTCAAGGTACCAAAAGAGGTACTTTCTCACCCAAGTCTGTTGTCACATATTGAAGCAAGATGGCATGCAGTGTCTTCCTGGTCTCTTGGGCTTTAGCTGCTCAGCTGCTCTATTCTTTTTGGCTGCAAACTATCAGGAGAAAGGCTCATCTCTCCCTGGGACTACAGCATCAAAACTAAGTCCTCTACTCTGAAGTGTCCTTTTCTGTGTTCTCCTGTGAATCTACTTCTGTGTGTCTCCTTGATTGAGTGTCCATTTAAATAGCCCACAAATGGGGCAGGGACTCAACCCTGGGCCATGCCCCACTGACATGGCCAAATCAAAGCCCTAATCTTAATTTAATCAAGTAAAAGTAAGCCTTTGAATTTAATACAATCAAAGGGAATCACGCCCAGAGGAACAGATCAGTTCACAAATACAATCGATACCTCTTTTGAGAATTGATAAATAATATCAAACTGCCACATGTGGTGTATGGGAATCTTGTATTTTATGCATTATTTTTCTGAAAATCCACAACTTTTCTAATAAAGAAAAAAAAAATACCGATAAGAAATGTTGGACAAAGCAACAACAACAACAAAAAAAAAAAACCCATGCAGAACCATTGCCCATAGAATGTGCCAAATATTGTCCTGAGTGACATTGCAATGACAGATAAAGGCCATGTTGTATCATCATATAACATGCAGAACTGTGTGGGAGAGAGTGTGGTCTACAATGTGATCTATGGTCCATGCTTAATGGCAAAACCCCAGGATGTGTTTATCAGTTGCAATTAATGTGCCACACTAATGAAGAATGTTTATGTGGGAGATTGTGGGAGGTGAGGGAGGTGGGGCGTATGGGAATCCCTATGTTTTTGTGTAACATTTATGTAATCTAAGTATCTGTAAAAGGTTTTAAGGTCAGGCAGTGAAATTCCTCCCACATTGCTCTTGTTTTTTAGGATGCTTTTGGCTATTTGGGTGCCCTTTCCCTTCCAAATAAATTTGGTAATTGCCTTTTCTATTTCTGTAAAGTAGGCTGTTGGAATTTTTATTGGTATTGCATTTAATCTATAAATCAGTTTGGTTAGGACTGACATCTTTACAATGTTTAGTCTTCCAATTAATGAACACAATGTTTTTCTATTTTTTTAGGTCTTCATTGATTTCTTTTTGCATTATTTTGTAGTTTTCTGCATATAGATCCTGTACTTCTTTGGTTAAATTGATTGCTAGGTATTTGAGTCTTTTTGTTGCCATTGCAAATTTGTATTGTATTCCCTGATTTCCTCCTCAAATTTTTCAGTACTAGTATACAGAAATATGACTGATTTTTGTGTGTTGATTTTGTATCCTGCCACTTTGCTGAATTCATTTATTAGCTCAAGTAGCTTTGTCATAGACATTTCAGAATTTTCTAAATATAGAATCATGTCATCCATGGATAGTGAGAGTTTTCTCCCTCTTTTCCTATTTAGATGCCTTTTTTCCCCCTTGTTTACTTGCTCTAGCTAGAACTTCTAACATGATGTTGAGTAACAGTGGTGACAGTGGGCATTCTTGTCCTGTTCCCGATCTTACAGGGAAAGCTTTTAACCTTTCCCCTTTGGGTATGATGTTGGCTGTGGGTTTTTCATATATGCCCTTTATCATATTGAGGAATTTACCTTCTATTCCTATCTTTCAAAATGTTTTTATCAAGAAAGTATGCTGAATTTTGTTGAATACCTTTTCTGCATCAGTCAAGATGATCATGTGTTTTTTTTCCTTCGATTTGTTAATGTAGTTTATTACATTAATTGATTTTCTTATGTTGAGCCAGGAATAAATACCAGGAATAAATCCCACTTGGTCATGATGTATAAGTTTTTTGATATGCTGTTGAAGTATTTTGTTTAGAATTTTTGCATCTATGTTCACTAGAGAGATAGGTCTGTAATTTTCTTTTCTCATAGTGTCTTTATCTGGCTTGGTATTAGGGTGATGTCGGCATCATAAAATGTGTTGTGTAATTTTCCCTCCTCTCCAATTTTTTTGGAAGAGTTTAAACAGGATTGGTGTTAATTCTTCTCAAAATGCTTGGTAGAATTCACCTGTGAAGTCATCTGGTCCTGGACTTTTCTTTGTTGGGACATTTTTGATGACTGATTCAATCTCTTTAAATGTGATTAGTTTGTTAAGTTCTTGTATTTCTTGTGACATCTGTTTAGGTTGTTTGCACATTTCTAGGAATTTGTCCATTTTATCTAGGTTGTCTAGTTTGTTGTAATAAAGTTTCTCAAAATATCCACTTATGATCCTTTTTAGTTCTGTGGGATCAGTTTTAACCTCCCCTTTTCATTTCTGATTTTAATTATTCACATGTTCTCTCTTTTTTTCTTTGTTTTTCTAGCTAGGGGTTTGTCAATTTGATCTCAGAGAACCAACTTTTGGTTTTGTGGATTTTCTCTATTGTTTTTTTTTGTTCTCAATTTCATTTATTTCTGCTTCACTCTTTATTAATTTCTTTCTTTCTGCTTGCTTTTGGAATGCTTTACTATTCTTTTTCTAGTTTCTCCAGTCTTTCAGTTAGATCTTTGATTTTAGCTCTTTCTTCTTTTTTAATATAGCCTTTTAGAGCTGTAAATTTCCCTCTCAGC
>JAQZBX010015291.1:6422-37785 GCA_029593785.1 Cabassous unicinctus
AGCTTACAGTTTTCATTGAAAAATGTACATTTTGACCATTTTCCATAAAGTGACTAAAGCATTAAACACCAATTACATTTGCCTTTGAAAAATTTGTCAATTTTTTAAAAATCTACATTGTAATTATAAGCTATTGAATTTAAGTCTTTCTTGTATCTCTCAGATCTTAAAGTAATTCAAGCACAGCATCTTGAATGACTAAGTGGTAATCAAGGTATTGTTTGCAACATCATTTTCTCCATCAAAGGTTATCTCCCTAACCTCCTCCACCCAACCACTTCCTCCCTGGGTTTTTCAGCCAGGACTGCTACTGCCACCACCGCATTTTCTCTGACAGTTGTGTGAACATTTTTATTTTTCTGGTTGTTGCTTCATTAGAGTCATATTATTGAAAATTTAAAATTTAAAAAGGAATGTTACTACTGTCAAGTCAGTACTCAGCATTCCTGTAAATGATGTGCCTTGAGGGGAGAAGGATCTGAAATGGAAAAGTGGTGGGTTTTTCTGTGTAGGGTGTGAATGGAGAGAATATGGATATATGTGTGGTGAGAGGGCATGGGGAAAAAGAAAACACAGGAATTAAAAACAATCTGTGATGATACAGGCCATTTTATATCATCATATAACATGCAGAACGTGTGGGAGAGAGTGTGTTCCACAATGTGAACTATGATCCATGCTTAATGACAAAACCCCAGGACATTTTTATCAATTGCAATTAATGTGCCACACTAATGAAGGATGTTTACGTGGGAGGGTGTGGGAGGTGTGGGAGGTGGGGCTTATGGGAATCCCTATATTTTTGGTGTAACATTTATGTAATCTAAGTATCTTTTTAAAAATTTTTAAAAATTAAAAAAAAAAAACACAATCTGTGATGGAGGGCCAATATTTTCCCCCAATTTGTCACAAACTGATTTTAAAAATAAACAATAAAAATGAAATCTAAAATGTCAAAGGCATACACATATAAGTCCACTGAGTTCACACTTGGATGTTATAGCAATGTCAAATTGCTATCAGAGCCTTTCACTGCTTAATCTGGATTATTCATCTAGGACAGTAACAACCCATTTACAGACCTACTCTTTCCCCTCACAAGTGAAAACTGCAACCATTTCATGTTGACAGGCCTGGCAGAATTTAAGGATCTGAGTTTTCAGTCTTTGGGTTGCTGTGTTTCAGCTATGCAGTTGCTCTGGTCCTCTGGAGAGTTACAGAACTCTGATTCCCAGATGAGAAACAGCTGTCCCAATCTTTGCCTGAATATCCTTCCCTAACTTTTCCAATCTCTCTTTCATGGATCTAGACATCTTTGGCCCTGGGCCCAAGACCTGTTTTTAAACCCCTGCTGCTCTTTCTCTAACTGTTAACAATGGGTTTAGCCCCTTGGAGAAGCTCAACTTCTTTACCTATGCTTTGGGACACACTGAAATACTCATTTTATGTGGAATAAGATGATGGACTTCATGACCTAAGTCTTCCTCCTCTTATACTCTAGATATATTCCAGCTCTTATTCTTCTATCATTCAGGAGAGCCCACTTTGATCCTCCTTCTTAAGAAATACAACTTATCCACAGCTTGGTTGCAGAGCTGAGATGATTTACATTCCCCAGACATATCAATGCTGTCCCTTACCAGTTTAAATCACTAATTTCTCTCATAACTGCAGAATGCTTCCATTGACATCCATGATCTGGGCACAAAATTTTGACATCAAAAGGCCTAACTGCACATTCAGAAATGCTATCATATGCTAGGACAGGAGAGTTGTCTCTTACATCCCTTCAAGAAAGAAGGTGGAAGATTTATGGACTTTCAGTGGAATTTTTCTTGATTCTGGGTGACTGGCTAGATAGAAACTAAGAAGATTTATTGCTGACTGGCCCTTAAATGTGCAAGCCCAGTCATCTGCAACCCAGTTAGTTAGAAAGGTCCATGGTAACTTTTGAGCAAAGCAGAGAAATAGACCTGAGTCAAACTGAAAACGTACATGTTACTGATGACTCTCTGCCACATTGAAGCAGTGGGAGGACTAAGAATAATACTCAAGCCTAGTGGAGAACATTTGTGAGAAAATTTTTAAGGCAAAGGAGTGAATGCTATTGCTAGAGAGGTCACTGTAATGAGACTCTGTGAAAAATTAACAGCATAGCATGGTGGGTATCATGCTTCATTGTCCCCTTGGAAGGGGAGTGCTGTCTTATGAATAAAGGAAATTTATAAGAATAAGAAAGAAAAGGTGAAGAATGAAATATCCCCTCCTCAAAAACATAACGTGCTCCACCCCAATCAAGATGGCAGACTCAGTTGCCTCCCCTCACAGAAACTTTGAACAACCAGCAAGAACTGGTAGAAACATCTTTCTCAAAGCTCCAGAAAACAGTTAAGGTACTGCAGTAACAAGGCAAACACCAAATCAAGAAAAAAATTAATTTTTAAATTAATTTTAGACCAATTAAAAGCAGTAGGAGGTAGGCTTCCATGGCATCATGGCTGCACCCTGCCCTAACCCTCACCAGCTCTACATGGAGCCATCCCATATTCCCAGTGTGGCTCCCTGGCCCTGGCACTGAAGGGAGTAGAGTAACCCTCATGCAAATACTAGGAAATTGTATGTCTACAATCTGCCTGGTGGTGGCCTGAGGGACTTGCCACCTCAGAACTTGTCCTGCATGTAGAAGGCAGCTCACAGAGCTCTCCTACAGTATTCTGTAGGAGAGCAGTCAAGTTGCTGCCTGGAGCAAGGGATTGCTAGCTGTAGGACAAACAGTGCAATATCTGGGACCATGAAGGAACTATTTCCTAGGGAAATAGTGCATCAGCATAAATGGGGGGGGTGGATAGGAGGCATTCTTAGGGCCAACATCATACCTGGAGCTATTCTCTAAACTCATTGTATGGGTAAGGCCTAAAAGACAGCTCTTGCACAAGTCAATCTGCAATGGCTGGGCAAAGCTTTTCATTTTTTCCTTCCTATTTTTTTTTTTCCTGTCTTTTTTGGTTGGTTCCTGAAATTCAAGGAAAGCTCTGTCATAACTCTAACTGGATATAAGCTTAAGGAAAAGATGCCTCAGAGTCTAAATTCCAGTAATAATACATTAAAATATCTAAATGTCCAGGTTTCAACAAAAGATAGTAAACATAAAAAGAATCAGGACATGATGGCCCAGGCAAAGGAGAAGATTAAAACATTAGCAATGTTCACTGAGGAGGACCACACCTGGACATACTAAAGACTTTCAAAAAATGGTCCTAAATATGTTCAAAGAGCTAAAAGAAAACATGGACAAAAAATTAAAGGAAATCAGAAAAACAGTAGATGAACACAAAGAGAATATCAATAGAGAAAGGGAAATTATGAAAAGAAAACAGAGCTGAAGACCACACTACCAAATTTTTAAAATTCTCTAGAGGGGTTTAACAACAGATTGAAGCTGGTAGAAGAAAGAATCAGTGAACTTGAAGATAAGACTACTGAAATCATTCAGTCTGAGGTACAAAAAGAAGGAAGAATGAAGAAAAGTGAATAGATCCTGAGGAACCATACCATACCAATATATGCATTGTGGGAGTACCAGTTGGAGAAGAAAGAGGGAAAGGGACAGAAAGAATAGTCAAATAATGGCTAATAACATCCCAAATTTAACAAAAGATATGAATATACAAATGGAAGACTCTCAACCAACTCCAAACAAGATAAACCCAAATAGACCCACACAATGGCACATTATAATCAGACTTTTGAAAACTACCAATAAAGAGAGAATTCTGAAAGCTACAAGAAAGAAGCAACATGTCACATACAAGGGAAGCTCAAAATATTAAATGCTGATTTCTCATTGGACACCGTGGAGGCAAGAGGGCAGTGAAATGACATATTTGAAGTGCTGAAAGAAAAAAAAAAGTGAACCAAGAATTCTGTAGCTGGTAAAAACTGTCTTTTAAAAGTGAAAGAGAGATTAAGACATACCCAGATAAGCAAAAGTTGAAGGAGTTTGTCACCATTACACCATCCCTACAGAAGACTTCTACAGGTAGAAGGACATGGACAATAGACAATAGATCAAAGCTGCATGAAGTAATAAAGATCTCCAGTGAGGCTAATGACATGGATAAATATAAATGCCAGTCTATTTTATTCCTTGTTTGTAACTCCACTTTTTACTTCCTACGGGATCTAAAAGGCAAATGCATAAAATGTAATCATAAATCAGTGGTTTCAGACAAATACTAAATAAATATGTAATTGTGACAAGAACTACAAAAGGTGGGGGATCAGAGGGGTGTAGGAACATAGTTTGTTTATACTATTGAAGTTAAGTTAGTACCAAAGTATCAAGATTGTTAAATTTAAGCCCCATGGTAACGACAAAGAAAATATCTGAGAATATGTAACTTCATAGAGACAGAGTACCAGTGGCCACCAGGGGTGGGGTATAGGGCAAATGGAGCATTAATGCATAATGGATATAAGGTTTCTGTTTGGGGATATGGGAAAATTTTAGTAATAAAGAGGGATGAATGTACTGCAATATTGTGAATATGATGAATCTCATTGAATGATGTGCTTGGGAGTGGTGAGCCCAGAGGGGAAAGCAGACACTTCAGCAGAGATCAGCCGCCATCTTGCTTCACCACATGGCAGGACCCCAGGATCACCAGTATCTGACTTTGGTGAGAAAGCATCTCTGCTGATACCTTGATTTGGACATTTCATAGCCTTGGAACTGTAAGTTTTTACCCGAAATAAAATTCTCATTATAAAAGCCAACCTATTTCTGATACTTTGCATCAGCAGCCCTTTGGCAAACTAAGACACATGGTATTGATAGCAGCACAACACTGTGAATTTAATTAACACCACTGAACTGTATACATGAAAGTGGATGAAATGGGAAATGTTATGCTGTATAAATACCATACAACACAAAAAGTAAGACTTAATGTAAAGTATGTGCTATGATTAATAATATAATTGTAGCAAAGGTACCTGCCCTACTATGTTATCCAAACTGATGTCATCCAAATAAGTGGATGAATTGTTATTGTATTAAATTACATTCCAATAAAAGGACTAAGGTATACCCAGAGCCTCAGGATATACCTTTTATCTAAGAAAACTTGATGAAAAAATATGAATTTCCTCTAGAACCTATCAAGATTTGAAAACAAGAGGAAATTATACCACTTTGAAGGTCAGAATAGCTTATGAAGACTTTTGCTTCTGATGTTACTATTATCTTATCTATAATGAGAAACTCTACCAAATATATGGGCTGCTAGCTCAGAGTTCTACCTTCATGCCCAATTGACAGTTCTGACACATCCTCAGGGGTAAGTGTCTGCCCTAGACTGAGAATAGTGTCCCAAGTTTAGTATGCATGCTTAGTAAATATATCCTCTGGCATGTTTTAAATGTGCAGATTCTTAGACCCCACCTCATAGAAGGTTTGCTCCAGCAAGCCTGAGATAGGGCCTTGCATTCCAACGTACAATTTCTAATACAGGTGATCTGATGTTTATTCACTGAGAATTCTAGACTAGGGGACCCTTCACTCCAGTTTGGAATGATTTCCTCAGGTTCATGCTCATAGTTACATGGCTTTCCTGCTAAGTCTAAAGTGTTTGAGATTTCCCTGGGTTCTCAAATTGCTGGAGCAAGCCCACATATGATAAATTGTAAGGACATGCCATCATAGGGCTGGGCTTTAAAAACAGAACTGTTGAAGCTCTGTTTGGATAAGAATTTGCTTCCATTTATCTGCTCAGTGTTGCTCTCAAAATAAAGCTAGAAAAATACACAAGGCCCTTACAAATTCCAAGGAATGACTCTAATGGTGCAAATTTCAGGCACCTTAAAAAGATAGACAGAAAGATATTGGGGCAGGAATTAAGTAGTTCTATAATTCCTAAAATTAAATCTGCATTGTCACCTATTGGCCTATATGAATAGAATAAACCCTACATTTGTTTTAATGCATGGCTTATGACTGCACAGTCCAATTTCAGCAGCAATTACCTTAATGATCTCCTAAAATGGAGAGAAGAACTATGGTTAAAACTGGAAAAGAGGTCCATCAAGAGGTAACACATAGTAATAGCCCATCTTTCATGGTAGGAATTCTTAGTATCATCAATATCTTTAGAAGAATTCATTTTGGTTGCTTTGGAAGCCCCTCCTTTGGGCTGGACTGCAGATATCTGAAGATATCTTGGTTGGGTAGGAAGTTGGAAGAAGAAACACAGGGAGTCCTTCATAGAACCTTACTTCCAGGATTAAATGAAGTCCTGGGTAGCAAATATGTCTGGATCATATATTTTGTACACATGAGCACACAGTCTGGGGCTCAAAACAGAGTCAGTGACAGTAATAAAATGATCCTGGCTGCCATTAACTGTTCACTTATGGCAGGGGTTCTTAACTTCTTGTTTCCCCTTGTACCCCTTTGTCAGTCAGGTGAAAACTACGGACCCCTTACTAAGTCCACACTATATTGTGCATTATTTAATAAATATATTATACCTGCACCAACACATCCCCACAAGAATAGGTTTTTTTTTATTTTTTATTTCAATTCAAGCTCACAGACTCCTTGTTAAGAACCCCTGCCTTATGGTCAGGCACTATGCCCTAATCACTGCACTAAATTCCTCACCAAAGTAATGCAGGGTAACTCTGTATTTCTCTCAGCCTTTGCTTCTGCATCTGTACAGTGGGCATGATAGTAATGAATATCCACAAACATGTGGGGAAGATTAAATGAGACTGCAGGTAAAAACTCTTGACAAATGTTCAAGCACTACACAATTCTTATATAGTTGTAATACAGATTCAGATCCTTTTCTCTTTTCTACCTACCTTTCAGTGAATGGATAATAGGCTGTACCTAAATATTGAGAAGCCTTAATCATTCAGAAACAAGTAGAATTCTAACACTCTCTGAGAGAGGCCTATTAATGATATGATTGCTTGAGTTTTGGGTGAGTATATTTGGAAGAATGACTAAACAAGTGTTGGAGACTTGTGAGAAATTCTGGTGCAACTGAGTGGAAGGATGGCCGAAGAGCCAGCATCCCTCACTGCTTGTCTGCAGAAGGGCAGATATTAACTGGTTAATTCCCCAGCCTCCTTCCTCTCCTCTTCCAAGCCATATTGACGTCATGTGCCCTGGTGGCAGATATCCTCACTTCACTTGGATAACATCTCAGTTTCACGGTCATTTTTTCAGGGGGAAAAGTAAATCTCTGACCCCATTTCAGACCAGGTCAGACCCCTCTGTTACACTCTCTCATAGAATCTTGTATTTTCTTTCTTAGCACCTAACAAAGCTGATGAAAAATACTTTTTTGCATGATTCTTTGATTAATATCTGCTCTTTCCTCTCAAGTGCAATCTCATTAAGGGTAGAGGGCATGACCACATGCTCACCATTGTATCAAATCAGAGCCTAACATAGGGTCTGGCACATGAGAAGAGCTAAATAAATATTTGATGCAAATAAATAGCTCAATACAGGAAGTCCCTGGGGAGCCCATTAAAATAAAGATTGTGGGGACTTTCTCCACCCCTATAGAATCAGAAACTCTCAGAGTAAGACCAAGGAATCTGTATATTCAGTTTATGGCCATTTCACAGATCACTGCACTATACCCACACATGGATCAGCTATAACCCACCAAAATGTGCTTATACATAAAGAATCTAGAATCCTGGTATTTTCTCTTTCTACCCTCTGCTCAATGCTAGAAGGGAAAGTCCTCAGATCCGTGCCATAGAATATGTCAATGAGGCAGGCAAATGTTAAAAACAGCTCTCATGTCTTCATACAGAACCTGAACCATGTAACACTTTCCATTAACTATATATCACATGTATTTTTAAAAAATGATTGTAAGAGTGAAGCACAATAGCAATCATTACAGTTAACATTTACTGAATGCTCACTGTGTGGGGAGCATTGATCTAAGGATTTTCAAAATCACCTCATATAATCAGGTAATTCGTATGCTCAAATGTAACTAGTCTTGGTACCTAAGGTCACGCAGACTTGAGGGTTGAGGAATCTAAGAGGGAGAGCATTTAAACCCTTGCCCAAGGTGACCCAACCGGCCAGTGTCACCATATTTCAAACATGATCCAAGCTACTCCAAAGCCCATGTGTTTACCCACTGTGTGGGAAACTCCTTCCATTTACTTGGAATGGCCATTGCGTATGCACAAAATGAATGGATTACTACTATATTTGCTCAATAACTATAAGCCAAAATGACTAGAATATTAGTGATGCAGGTTCAGAGGAAAAGAGTCACACGATCAATCAATGCCTACCAAGAAGCCAGGGACACAGGGAGTAAAACAGACAAATGCCCTGTCCTCTCAAAGGACATCATATGGAGGAAAAGAAGGTAGGTGAGCAAAAATCAACAATAGCTGACTGCCTTCACACAAAATCATGTTTCAAATAAACCATTCTGAGTATAATGAGGAGCTGTATAAAATGACAGCTTCCCACCAAACTGAGAGTGATATGTCAGACCAAAGAACAACTCAGACAAGTTCAGCTTGGTGAGTAATTGAGCGTTTTTAGGGGGCTTACATGAGGTCCTTGTCCTAGGTGGTGGGAGGAGAGATGATAGTTCTGAGCTCAATCATCTGCAGCTACCAAGAAGCTGGTGAGTCTTTTATCATGATTGCTATGTGCAAATGAGGCATAAGCATAACTCTCAAAGAATATAGCACTTTGCTCAAGATTAAAGGTACATACATTTAAAGATGTTTATCAAGGTATGCAGGGATGCATGTGACTTCTACAGAATGCTTTGATTAAGATCAAAGAAGCAGTGCTTAGCCTCTGCTCCCTTCCACATCTGTGACCAAAATCCTATGGGCATTACACCTGATGGTTGTTTTTGTCATAGACCCCAACTCACATCTTCATTACTTCTAGCTAATTCTAATATATCAGGGTGCTAGGACAGAGGGAACAAAAGGCCTTGGCCTGTGAGACCAGGAGCTTGGCTTTCTCAAATGCCTTTTGCTCTTTTTCTCCCCAGTTTCAAGTTTTCCCTCATTTTTTGAGAGCATGTAAAGGTCTGAAGACTTGGGCTAAGTGTGGCATAAATGTCCTCCAGTATGAACACTTGCAGTTGTTTAACTGTGGTAGGAACAGATTATTGTAAAAAAAATTTCTATTACTTTATCTGATGTTACAGGTCTTAGGCAACAAGGTGACGCCCAAGAATTTTACTGCTACCCTAGGCCCTTGAATCTTGTTGGGATTGACTTCCCAATCTCTAGGTTTTAACCCATCAAGCACAAGAGCTAAAGCTGTTTCTAAGTCTGCACAAGAATCAGAGGTTAACATAATACCATTAATGTAATATAATAAGGTAACAGTTGATGGCAAGACAATTGTTGAAAGACCCTGGGCCACCATTCCACGACGGATGGTAGGATTATGTAAATATCCTTGGGTAAAACAGTGAAGGTCCATTGTTGGACTCCCCATGGGAAAGCAAATTGATCTTGAGACTGCAAGTCTAAAGGAATACTGAAGAAAGCATTTGCAAGATCTAATAAGGCATGAGCATTTCCCAGTTTGGCTGTTAGCTGATCAACTAATTTGGCTATATTGTGAATTGCTGCATGTATCAATGAAACAACTTTTTTTAATTCTTGGTAGTCCACTGTTATTCTCTAAGTTCCATCTAGCTTTGTCACTGGCCACATGGAGCTAGTGAAAGGACTTTGGGCTCTTCATATAATTTTTACTCTAGTCAATTCTTTGACAGTGTCAGTTATTTCCTAATGTCTGCCTGGCAGGTGGAGTTTTTTAACATATACAAAATGCAACAGTGGAGGTAGAATGATCAGTTTCCATTTGAGCCCAACCTCGTAAAGCAGCTTTGATCACTTGGACCCATTGGAGGAATTCTCCAACAGTGGTATGCAAAGTGAGGGCCATCAAAAGATCAACCCTGAGGATATTTTCTTGTTGGGGAGATATATGCACTACATATTTCCTGGGGGATATTTTCGGGGGGGCGGGATTAGTTGTCCACCCCAAGAATAAGACATGTCAGTCTTACTCATATGGCAGAGTTGCATTAGCCATCTACCATGACCCATTATCCTTGATGTTTTTCAGGACTGCCATAAACTAGGGTGCATTCAGCTCCTGTATCTCCTAATGCCCATAGTTTTTGTTTGTTACGGGGTGTCTGAGAAATAGTGAGCTCCATATGTGGCCTATGGTCACTTTGTAAGGCTTGGACATTTAGGCAACTTTGGCCTCCTCATCAGAGAAGATGCTCCAAGGGGTTCCACCCTATGAGATTAGTTTCTGGTGGAGCTGATGGCATTACTCACCCCGTCTTAAGGGGTAGCTAGTTTGATAAATTGCTGTTCAGGTTTTAAGGTTTTCCATAAACCAACTGGCACAACATTTGGTTTCTTCTCTATGTCCTAGCAAGCAAGGCCTGCTTTCAAAAGATCAGCCCACATTTGCTTGTAAGTTCCTTTACAGGACTTTTTCCATGGATGTGGATCCCTGAGAGGGCCATTCTCCTTTCATGTCTTTTATTTTTTGTCCTTTCATTATCTTTCTTACTCACTCTTTGTTTCCACCTAAGTCACTCAAATCTGCCATGGCTTCACCTACTATAAATACTTCTTGGGTCACTAATGGGCTTAAAAGTGCTACCAGAGTGCCATACCATTCCCTAGGTCAGGAATTTATCATTTTCTTCCTGGTTTCTCCTGTAAACATGGTATGGTTGAGTCCTGTAAAAATCTGATTATAAATAGCTTCTCTCATTCCTAACTCCTGTAGCATGGTCTGATCTTTCTCCACAGTTCTCCACCCAGTGGGTGGGTTTGGGAGTTCTCCTGGTGTCATCCAAATATTTTGACATATGAGAATCAGCCAGACCATGAGGAAATGTGTCCATAGAGTATTCTGCAAATTATGCAATTTTTGTCTAAAGGCAGGATTGGTGGTGATATTTCTCAAATTTTCTGCTTCACTAGTGGTTAGATGAATCCCATTAGCCCTGCTGTCCCATAACCATACCATCCAGGTTGTTAGAGATTCCCTAGGTTGTTGCCAGAAAGTTTTTCCTAATTGAACCAATTCTTTGGCAGAATATTCACTAACAATCATTGTTTTATTAATAGGTCCGCCATTTAGCACTCCTACTTGTACTGGATGTTATACCTGGGATTTAGCTTTCTTCTGTATAAGGGGCTAGGCCAAAGAATTTGGGTCTCTTCTTCAATAAATTCTATATTAGTGTCACTATCTTCATCTTCCCAAGGGTTCCATGTTTTCAGATACCTACCTTTTCCAGCTAACATAGCCCGAACCCTTGGTTGTGTTTGTTTACAACCCCCTAATTTTAAGAAATGACAGGCCAATGTCTCCATGTCTTTCTCCTTTTTTTCTAGTTGTTCTGAGAGAACTGTCACTAAAGCAGAGGTGGGAGTCCACATGTCTCTTTCTAATTGTAATTCTTTCTTCAACCTGTGGATTTCTCTGTCTCTCTCCAAGACAGTCTGCTGTAGTTATTTGTACCTCCTATAACAGTGGCCAGCCAACTGCTGCAGCAGTGTGCTTACTATCCTTGCTAAATTTCATAATCTTTTGTTCTTGGAATACATGCTCTATTCCTTCCAGCATTTTGGGGGGCATCCTCGTACTCACACGGAGGTCCCCAGTCAAGCAATTGGGCAACCCCTCCCCACATAGAGGTAGAAGTCCATCTTGGGGTTTCCCTCACAGATCCCCCACTCTGGCTCATACTTTGGTCTGACAAATCCTGCCACCTACACCAATTGTTCTGAGTATAGTGAGGAGCTGTATAAAATGACAACTTCCTGCTAAAATGAGAGATACATCAGACCAAAGAACAACTCAGACAAGTCCAGCTTGGTGAGAAATTGAGCATTTATTAGGTGGCTTAAGTGATGTCCTTGTCCTTGGCAGCAGGAGTAGAGACAACAGTTCCGAGCAATCATCTGTGCCTTCTGAGAAGTTAGTGGGTCTTTTATCATGGTTGCTATGTGCAAGTGAAGCATTAAGCATAACTCTCAAAAAATGTAGCACTTTGCTCAAGATTAAAGGTACATACTTTTAAAGATGTTTATCAATGCATGCAAGAGTGTGTATGCCTTCTACAGTATGCTTTGATTACGATCAAAGAAGCAGATATTTGTATTGTTTACCCAAGGAGGGAAAGGTCAGAAAACTACAATTTTACTGACTTAAAGATCTACTTATTCTCAGGCAATTGTTTC
The DNA here is from genome assembly GCA_029593785.1 of Cabassous unicinctus. Taxonomy (NCBI): domain Eukaryota; kingdom Metazoa; phylum Chordata; class Mammalia; order Cingulata; family Chlamyphoridae; genus Cabassous; species Cabassous unicinctus. The sequence goes on from JAQZBX010015291.1 coordinate 18,723, forward strand.
CTGAGGCATGAATCTAGCTTGCAGTTTAATTTAAGGAAAGGGCAGTAAGAGTTGGGGGATGCTAAGTTACCTATGTCACATAAGCCAATAATGACAATATTAATGCCATTAATAAACTTAAATGACAATACTTTGCTTTAAAATCAAAACTATTCTTCAACAAATAACTGGCAAGAAGAAAGAGCAAAAGAGCAAAGAGAGAGGAAGAGAGACTGGGAACAGTCAGATTCAAAGAAACTTAATTGTATCAGCCTAATGTGTGGGCCTCATATGGATCCTGATTCAAATAATCCACTTGCAGAGATATGAAGAAATCAGTAGAGTTTGAACAAGATTGTATATTAGATGATCATAAGATATTATCAATTTTGCTTTAAAGCTAGGTTTTAAAAAGCCTATTACAATCTATTAAAGGTAAACTTAATAGAGATGAAACCTTATGTCTGGGATTTTCTTCAAAACAATTTGAAGAGAGATGAAGAGTGAGCACAGTTCAAACAAGAGCTGATAACTGTATAATTGTTGGACCTGGGTGACAAGTACATGGGGTTCATTATACCATTCTCTCTCCTTGTAAATATGTTTGACATTTTCCCTAATGAAAAGATTTTTTTAACTTTATTATCCAGCCTAAGTTCTAGCATGTATCTAACCTTGTGCACTATAGTCATTCAATAAGTGTGGGATGCAAACATTAATTATAAAAACGACAACAATAAGTAAAATTAAGATACAAGAGGACCATATGCAAGCATTTACACTCTGATTGTTACAATAAATCATGCCCTGTAGTTTCTTTTAACCATTCCAGGAAATGGCCCACATCAATCTCCACTGCTTCCTTTGCCCCTGTCCTGGGTCTCGTATTACTCATTTCTCTTAAGTGCCTGTGGCCGGAATGGGCATCCTTGGCAGAAGGAATGAATCCAAGCGGCACTCTTACCTGTTGACAGTAGCAAGTCTCCTTGGCCCCTAAGCATTACCCATCCGTGGACCTGAGACAGAGGATATGAAGAGAGTCTGCATCATCCCAAGTTTGTATTGGTTCTTCATTTGGCATATGCCTGTGAAGAACCATTCCAAGGATTGTGAGTGATTAATAGAACCTGTATAAAGGAAAATCAGAGTCTTTCTCCACCCCAGAGTAGGAAAAACCCTTGGTTAGTCATAGAGAGACACTGGCCTAGGGTTGGTTCCTAACAGGACGAAACAGTGAAAATTCTATTTTCCCAGCAACAAAAACATAAGCCAAAGTCACGAGGCCCCTTCATGAAATCCACTTTCAGAGGCTGGTACATTATTTTGTTGCAGACATTTCTTTGACAAAATGCCCTAACCTTGTCCTGATATCAATGGTCACAGCAGTCTGGACCCCACATCATGGGCCTACTGGGTTTCACATTTAGTTCTGTGTTTGATACATAGTACATATGAATATGAATTTAATTCCTAGTGGTGAACATGCTTACCTGCTATCCTCTTCCCCCCAAGCAGTCCCTGGCTTCTAGAAAGAAAAATCCCACAGACAATTTAAGGAATGTTTCAACTCTCCTTGATTTATTCAGCATGCTGTTAAGGCATTCTTTTTAAATTCTTGTCATTTACCTGTGCAGTTTGAGCTTTTGGTATTCAAAATATTCCAAATGCCTGCATTCATATGTCTGGGGGATTTCACTAAGCCCAGCGATTTAAAACTTTAAAGGTCAGGAAGTATATCACTGCCTACTTAAACACTGAACCCTGCATGGTGCAAAAGTGAAATATTGATTATGCAAATGGACAAATTCATACTATCTAAGCTGTCATCGCAAAATATTGAACTGAATTCCAGCAGGAGCAGGTTCTAGGCCTAGCTTTTCCATTCAGACTATTTAATGTTAGGGAAATTATTAACTTTCTATTCGCCTCTGTAAAATAAAAAACTCAGATTAAGTAATTTTTGGTCACCATTCAAAATCTCAGATTCAGTGAAATGCTTATTTCCCTGAGAGCCTTTGTGATGGTTAGTCTTACGTGTCAACTTGGCTAGACTGTAGCACCCAACTATTCAGCCAAACACTCTTCTGAGTGTTGCTGTGAAGGCATTTTGTAGATGTGGTTAATCTCTGTAATCAGTTGACATTTAGTAAAGGTGATATATGTAGGCCTCAACCAATCAGTTGAAAGGCCTTCAGAGCCAAAAACAGGTTTCCTGGAGAAGAAATTCTGTCTCAAGACTGCAGCAGCTACTCCTGCCTGAGTTTCCAGCTTATCAGCCTACACTACAGATTTAGGACTTGCCTGCCCCCACAATCGCATAACCCAATTTCTTGAAATAAATCATATATATCCCCAAACCAGAACTACAATATGCTATCCTATTATTGGGAGCTTTATCTGAAAATGGTCATTTGCACAGGACACTCCCTCCCTGAGGGCAGGTCCATCTGGAACACCAAATTACCAATCAGACGTTGCTTAATGAACTTAGGATCAGAATATAGGATATTGTGTTTCCAAAAACCTGCTTCCTTCAAACTAAGACAGCTCATTCGATTCCAGCCATTACAGAAATACATCAATTTAACTACTCCACATTAATCATGAGAATCACAGCATTCGCTCTTCTGATTAATGCTGGAAAAATGCCTTTAACTCTCTCATTTTCCACTCCATACAGATCATGGCCCTACAGCTACAACATTACGTCAATTCTACTATAAATAATTAGATAATGACTTAACACCTTTTGCTTTCTCATCTTTGTAAGAGACACATGTGGGGCCTCTGACAGATCTCCTGCCCCCGAGGATTTCAGCACAGCGTGAAGGACAATTCCGTGCAAGTGACCAATCTCCCATCTCAAGTTGTGTGGTGGCATCTCCCAGGTTTAAGACTTTCTCTGAAGTCACTCTAGGCAGCTGTCTCTCTCTCCCCCGACAGGTGCAGCTTGGTAGTGTGTGGTGCAAAAGTGCCTCCAGAGGCAACCCTCAAGCAAAGAGAGAGGAATTAGTGGGTAGGTGCCTTCAGCCTCCCTGCCCTGCACTGGAACATCTCTGAGGAGAATTCTAGAAAGTTCCTTAGAAGATCTCCAACAGAATTGAGTCCTAATTGTCCAGAAGTAGTCAGCTCAATAACATGCCAAATTGCCCCCTTCCTGTCTCACTCTCCTCACTCTAACTTCTGTTTCCTGGAATTAACACCCAAATAAACTACCTCAGCCAATGTATATGTTTTAGACCTTGTTTTAGGGACTCTCAAATGAAGACACTCTTCTTGATGACATCAGGAAGACACTTCAGTCTCATGAGCAAAACTCTAATCTAATGTTCCATTCAATTTCTTATTAACCTTTAAGTAAGGCTATAATTTTATTAACCTTTCCCCTAAATTTAAGAATTGCTTCCTGTGTGGTATATGCATCTCAGTTTTCCAAGCTACTATGCAATGTGTTGGTTTAAACAACAGGAATTTATTGGCTCACAGTTTCAGAGGCTAGAAGGCTTGCTTCCACCCGGGATTGGTAGCCTTCTGGCTGGCCAGCAGCCCTTTGGTTCCTTGCTGTTCCCATCACATGCTGATGTCCTCTTCTTTCCTGCCGGGTTCCTGCTGACTTCCTGCTTCCAGCTCCTCCCTGTGGTCTTCTCTGTCTATGTCTGAATTTATCCTGTTTATAAGGGACTCCGTAATCTGGATGAAGACCCAACCACATTTAAGTGGGCCACATCTTAACTGAAAATAACATCTTCAAGAAATCTTATTCACAATGAGCTCACTCCTACAGGAATACGATCAAGAACAAGAACATGTCTAAATTGGGGTACGCAATTGAAAGTAATGGGTGTTTCAGTTTCAGCAGCAGTTCATTATTTGACTACCTATGTCATTGTAAACTTTCAACAAAAGTATCAGTCATTAAATTGCTGAAAGCCAAAACCAGAATATAGGGCAATTCTTCCATGTACTATGACCTAAGAAGAGGTCTGTTTCCAGGTTTTCAAAGTAAATGTAAAAAATTCTATACATGGGGAAGTGGATGTGGCTCAAGTGATTGGGCTCCCATCTACCATATAGGAGGTCCAGGGTTCGATTCCTGGGATCTCCTGGTGAAGGCAAGTTGGGCCATACAGGGAGCTGGCCCGTGCAGGAGTGCTGGCACAGCAAGATGACGCCTCAAAAAAAGACACAGAGGAGAGACAATGAGAGACACAGCAGACCGGGGAGCTGAGGTGGCACAAGAGATTGAGTACTGCTCTCCTACTCCAGAGGGTCCCAGGTTCAGTTCCTGGTGCTGCCTAAAGAGAAGACAAGCAGACACAGAAGAACACACAGAGAGCAAACAGCAAGCGCAAAACAACAAGGTGTATGTGGGGGGGAGAAATAAATCTTTAAAAAAAAAATTCTGTACATGTTTTCTTATAGAGACTATTATGACATATAAGAGGGAAATAAAAAAGACCTTGCTAGGATTTCAAACTGATTCAATAGGACTTTTTAAAATTGAAAGCTCAAAATTCCAATTGTCAGACATAAGAACTTAAATATCAAAATATTTCGATTGTTTCAAGGAAAATTAAAAAGAGATAACATAGAACCTAGTTTAATTTTTACAGCAAATCTTTTCTTAGTCTTCAATTTTAAATCATAGCCCACTAAGTAAAACAGTTCTATTTTAATACAGAATTATCATTTTTATTTTTAAAATATTTAATTGTTTTGATTAGTTAGCATGATGTCAATCAAGGTGATTCCTCCGCTTGTCTAATATAGCAGATTTGCTCTTGGGAGATAAAAGGCCCTTCCAATTCACTGGGCCAACACAGTCTTTCATGTAGTCAGTTATTCAAAGTTGGGAAATTTATTTTTTAAAAGATACTTAGATTACATAAATGTTACACAAAAAATATAGGGATTCCCATCTGCCTCACTTCCCACACTTCCCACACCCTCTCACATAAACAACATCCTTCATTAGTGTGACACATTCATTGCAATTGATAAACGCATGCTGGGGCTTTGCCACTGAGCATGGACCATAGCTCACATTGTAGTCTACACTCTCTCCCACACAGTTCTGCATGTTATGGGATGATATAAAAAGACCTACATCTATCGTTTCACTGTCATTTAAGATGATTCCCAAGTCCCGAAAAAGCCCCTGATTACACCTGTTTTCCCCACTCCCTGCCCCCCAGAGCCTCCAGTGGCCACTGGCTCCACATCAATGTTGTAATTTCTTCCATTGCTAGAATCACAGTATGTCTAAAGAAGAATACTTTCATGCATTTTCAAGCTTAATATTGGCTAAAAGAGTTACAGTAAAGGTCCTTTTTATAATAACAACCGATTGAATCTTCTGTATTCTCTAAATCACTGCTTCTTATTTTCATTGTCTAAAAATCTAAGCTAGCTGACATGGAATCAGCTGTTTAATTTATTTTGAATAAGCCATAACACCCCCCACCCGGTAGACTAATAGATTCTTAAGACTGTTATTGCTTAGGGATAATTTGGGGAACAAATAGGCATATTGTCCTTGAAATGAAACTTTTTTCCAAAGCAAGGCAAAGACTTTTGGAATTAAAATTTTTGGAACTTACAATGACTACTTAAGCATGAAAAGAGTAAATATATTTGTATTCATTAAATCTGAAAACATTTACATTTACATTTGCAAAACCAAATTCTCTCAGTAGTTCTTAAGGTAATTATATTTATTCATTTGCTTTCATTTGACTTCTTTGTTATGGATTGTTTTACCTTTAAAGAAATGACTTTTGCAAAATACTAATAATGCCTGACATTTTCATGGTGCTTTCAATGATCCAAATGATTTTTTTTTTTTTTACTGAGGTTAACAAAAATGTTGTGAAATAATGATAATACCCCATACTACAAATTAAAAACTCAGGTTACACAGCTACTAAGAGAGAGATCAGCATTCACTTCTGGGTCTGCCACCTCCAAGTTCAATAATAAACTATTTGTCCTTTAAGTATTAACATTTTCATGAAGAATGCTATAAAAAAAAAAATCACTTCAAACATTTCCTCAAAGTGAAATAGAAGCACATCCCTCAGCAATGATATTCAAAGTCAAAAAGGGAGGTCTCAGCTTTATGGAATGAATAACAGGAACAAGTGGCCACACCAGCTCATATAGAAGGGATACCAGTCACCTCCCTGGAGGCCAGGAAAGAAGATTTCATTGACCATGCAAGGCATCTGCAGCCACCTGATAAAACATGACAGCTCTAAAGGACTCATTTTGATGTATCAAATCAATGATCCATAAAGTCAAAAATCCCTCTCAAGTAGAACTTGACTTGATAGACTGTAACAATTCTGTGGGAGCTACGTTTTCCCAAAAGACTGGAGTAAATCTTGGAGCAATATGCTGATACTCAAGGAAGAAATGACCACTGATCAATGACCTAAGGCAGGAGGGTATTCAACCCTTAAGTCCTAGACAAATACCCTCTGTGGTTCCTCCTGGACAACGCAAGACCTGCTTCTGTGTGATGATGCTAACTTTGCTGTGTTCCTGACCTATTCACTAGCAGCTATGTTTTGAGGAAGTGGGTCCCCATCTCCATCCTTCATATAAAATGTATTTGGTATTGTGAGCTAATAAAGTAATAAATGACTTAATATCACTTAATACCTCCAAGAAATATTATTTAAGACCATGAACGTGAATGTTACGGAAAGTTTAGTCCTTTGCAATCACAAAATCCAGGACAATTTCTCAGTAACAAAGAAATGGAAAAGGAGCCATAAGGAAAATAAAAAAGTATGGTTAAGTGAATCTTGACTGAAGTGGAAAGATGGGTCCTAAAGCTTTATTTATAGTTGAAAATTGTTTTGGTGACTCTCCCCCACCACCTTTAAGCTGTAGAGCAAGGCTTTTGCTGCCATGTAGCCATGGTTAACTTTGCTGGTGAGACATTCATCAGACAGCACACTTTTTATAAACTAATATTTTAAAAGTTTCCAGAAATACTTCCCATCCTTTCCCTTAATAATATATTGAATCCTTTAGATATTTTTAAAGTTTGGCATTTGATTTAAAAATATAACTTTTTTTTTTTTTTAAAGATTTATTTATTTATTTATCCCCCCCTTGCTGCTTGTGTTTGCTGTGTCCATTCGCTGTGTGTCTTCTCCGTGTCTGCTTATCTCCCCCTTGCTGTGAGGTCCTGCTGCATCAGCCCAGCGCGCCGCGCGGGCCGGCCTGCCTGCCCTCACAAGGAGGCCCCGGGAAGCAAACCCGGGGTCTCCCATATGGTAAACGGGAGCTCTATCCATTGAGCCACACCCGCTTCCCAAAATATAACATATTGTTGTTCTCTTTTCTTTCCTTTCCTTCCTGAACAATTTGATCAAAAATCCAATAAGAAGGGCATAGCAAAACAGGCAAACAAGCCAACAGAAGTTAGGGAGATGGGGAGCTGCATGGCCTAGCTCTGGATATCAGCAACTGAGGGCAGCGAGAAAGGCATCTTCCATATAGAAAGACTGTCCAGCATGGGATATCATGACCTGAAGAGAGTGAGCAAGCATCATGGAAGGGATGGCACATGGTGTCAGAACCCAAGGAGTTGCTGTGGCATTGGAAGCTTGACTACATACAGCAGGCTTAACCAAATAAAGAAATATATTGGGGGAAGCAGATGTGGCTCAAGCCTACCACGTGGGAGGTCAGCGGTTCGTTTCCTGGTGCCTCCTAAAGAAGACAGCGAGCTGGCACGACTGGCAGGGGTGGCAAGCTGACACAACAAGATGACGCATCAAGAGACACAAGTAGAAAAAAACATAATGAGAGACACAACAAAGCAGGGAGCAGAGGTTCCCAGTGCCTCCTAAAGAGGACAAGCAGGACGGCAAGCTGGCATGACGAGCAGGCGCGGCAAGCTGGAGCAACAAGATGACGCAACAAGAGACATAAGAGGAAAAACATAATGAGAGACACAACAAAGCAGGGAACGGAGGTGGCTTAGGTGATTAGGCACCTCCCTCCCTCATGCGAGGTCCCGGATTTGGTTCCTGGTGCGTCCTAAAGAAATAAACAAAACTAATAGACACAGCAAGTGCAAACAACTAGGGGGTAGAGAATGATAAATAAATAAAATAAAAATCTTAAAAAAAAAAGAAATATATTGGGAAGTGGATGTGGCTCAAGAAATTGGGCGCCTGCCTACCACATGGGAGGTCCCAGATTCAGTTCCCAGTGCCTCCTAAAGAAGACGAGCAAGACAGTGAGCTGACATGATGAGCCGATGCAACAAGATGACACAGCAAGATGATGCAATGAAGAGACATAGCGAGGAAACACAATGAGAGACACAACAAGCAGGGAGCAGAAGTGGCTCAAGTGATTGGGTGCCTTCCTCTCACATAGGAGGTCCTGGGTTCAGTTCCCAGTGCCTTCTAAAAAGAAGACAAACAAAGCAGACAGTGAGGGAGGGAAAGGGAATAAATAAAATAAATTAAATATCTTTAAAAGAAATATATTAAGTATAATAGGAACCAGATTTCTTATTGTCATAGAAGGAAATTACATATATTGAAATGGAGTAAAATAGAATGAACTCAATGATGTTGGGTTGAAATTGGAGGTATTATTATGAACTCATGCATTTTGATACAGATAGATAATTAGATAGTGTATTAGTCAGGGTTCTCTAGGGAAACAGAATCAACAGGAGATATCTGTCAATAATATGAGATTTTATAAGAGTCTCTCACATGACCGTGGGGATGTACAAATCCAGGTTCCGCAGGCAGGCTGCAAACCAGGGACTCAGATGAAAGTCTTTGATGAGTTTCTAGGAGAAGTTGGCTGTCCAAAGATGAGCTGGGAAGTTCTCTCTGAATGTTGAGATAACTTCCTCTTTTGAGGTATTCAACTGATTGGATAAAAGCGTCACCCATTGCTGATGCAATCTCCTTGATTGATGCAGATGTAATCAGCCATCTACCCAGTAAACTCACTGGTAACCAAAGTCCATAAATGTTCTTTTATTACAATTAGCCCAGTGCTGGCTGGACCAAACACCTGGACACAATTACCTGGTCAAGTTGACACATTAGCTTAACCATCACAGATAGATAAGAAATAAACACTGCATGTGTGTATTTATATATGTGTGTGCATATGTGCATATAATGATATATCCCTTAGTTTTAGCCCAATACAGTCTGGGAGCAGTGACACTCAATAGCAATGAGTACATCTGGCACTCAAATCTTGGCTTCTAAATATTATTCTCACTAAAAGGAAATAAGACTCCTTAGAGATATGACTGATTCCAGGATGAGACAGGGAAAGTACGAGATAAGGCTAGAATATTTTTCTATGCCAGAAAGTAAGGAAATGATCAGATAGTAAAGGAGACTTTCCAAAAGGACATAGAAGTCATCAAAGTGGCTTATGCAATAATAATTCAGGCATAAAGATAAATAATGACAGTAATGGCTATTAGTCCGTTAAATAAAATAGTAAACCATGAATAAACTGAAGGTCTGAAGAATGAGATGTTTGCACAATTTTAAAGTAACTTCCCATGAAAATACTTAATAAAGGAGGAAAGAGTAAAATTTTCTGCAAAGAAACCTGGCACATACTACCTAAACACAGTTATCAAGGTGAACATCATCAGTAATGGAACAAATCACAATCATGTGCCACTGGACAGCACTGAGAAAAAAAATAGTCAAAGATGCATGGATTTAATCATGGCATAAAATTAGGCAACTCCAAATTGAAAGACATTCCACAAAATACCTGGACTATGATCTTTCAAAGTGTCGAATCTGTGAAATTCAAGGAAATATTGAGGTCTTTCCTAAAGCTAAGGAGACTGAAGAGACATGGCAACTAAATGCAGCACGAGATTTTAAACTGGATCCTTCTGCTAAAAAGGATATTATTGGGATAATTGGTGAAACTTGAATGGGATTGAGGGTTGGCTATTCATAATCCGTTAATGTTAATTTCTTGATTTTGTTGTGTTGTGGTTATGCAGTAGAATGTCTGGGTTTGTAGTCTACTGAGGTATTCTGGGGTAACAGGACATCATGTTGCTAGCTTTTTCTCATCAAATGGATGAGAGGTCAAAAATTCCTTGAGTTATTCTTCCAACTTCCTGTAATTTCATGATTGTTTCAAAAATGTTTAAACCTAATGAGTTGTTATAAATATTTGAAATATATTAATAAGGGTACAGAACATATGAACTTTAATTCCCATAAAATAAAATAAGTATGTATAGCCAATAAAAGACCGCACACTTTAAGTGATGACCTTATTCTTAATCTTATCTCAACTTTAGATTAAAACAACCCCAAAACTGATTAATCATATGATATGAATAATAAAGAGTATGGAGAGAAATTGAACAAACTGAATATGATATAACTATTATCCATCACCCAACCTCCACCCAGGAAGATGACAAGGAAATCATTCAATAGACTATAGCTCTATTTAGCTTTATAATATTGCAAAATATAGCTATTAAGCTCCTTGTTTAACCCTCTCTGTGTATTTCTATCCAAATATGACTATGAAATAAGCCAGTCTCATATCAAACCAAAAAGAAGGAAAAAATTCCATGGTTGAAGAAAATGCAACCTTTTTCTTCTGTACCATGTGGTTTCAACATGTGTATAATTTGTTTTAATTATTTGATCCAGTAATTAAATTTCACTGGTAGCATTTGCTTCATTATGCCAGTGAATAATAACGGGTAAAACTAAAATTGCAGATTGTCATTCCAGTTTGCCAAGTCAGGGATTGACGTTCCAGAATGGTGTTTCCTCCCCCAAATAATCCTGATTATACTAATGCTATTTCAGCCCATATGTGATTACAGTTCACCATTTTTTCAAATGTGTTTTCTTAAGCAATTACAATTAATTGTCACATGTCCTTCTGTTCAAAGGGGGTGGTTTTGTGCTAATGAAAAGAGGATTGGACAGAGTGTCAAAAGCCGGCTCTGCCACAATCTAACAATGACTTTGGATAAATCATTTAATCTCAGTATGTCTCAGTTTCCATTCTTATAAAATTTCAGTACCAAGCAACACAATTTCTAAAGTTCCTTTGAAGTTGTCTTATATCTTCATCATTTGCATTCAAGCTATCGTCTTAATTAAATTGCAAATGACCAAATTTATTTTATTTTTCATTTTCTTATACTGCCTGGTATGTTTATTTTTTTGCTTATCATAAGGCCTCATATCTGTCATAGAATTGTCACTATCTTGTCTTAAATATACGGAAACTTTTTACAAAATACTGCAGGTATTATCCACTATAAGGAAACATGGTATTTCTGTGTTGTTTCAATTTATGGTTCTAGTTTTGCACCTGCTAAGAAAATGTGCTCTTTGTGGGTGTGATCAAAACGTACTAAATTCCATCTCCGTGTTTGTCTTCTGATATGCACACACAAAGACCAACCCCAGTAATGTGAATCATACTGAAAACTCAGGCTATTTTTAGGATGCCAATGAATCAGTAAACACAGTACAAATATATGCATAGTAGAAGCAGTGGATGGAATTTATAATTAAAATGTAGGCTCTCCTAAATTAATTTGCTTATTAAGACTTTTCTTTGAAATGAACAATTTCAGATATAAATATTGATTTAGAACAAATTATGAATCAGATTATAACTATTTGAATTTTTAATGTTTCTTAATGCATATAATTTATCCCATTGCTTAATTATGTGAATTATTTTCAGAATATAAGTTTTTAACAATATGGTGAGATGAATAGAAGTTTGCTAAGGAGTATAATTAATCACAAGTTAAGTTTCTCAGGAGTTGAATATAAAAATGAAAACGTCTGGCAACATTGGATAAAATACTGCTTTTCTGTTTAATTAGCTATCTACTCTTTTGTAAAGAACCCACTTGATACAATTTAGCCACCCATAAATCCTAAAAGAAATATTAGTCTCTCTGAATATCAAGTTGACAAAGGCACAAACATACTGGTAAGATTTCAGTGATAAGGATAATTCATGTAAAGAATTTGTTTACACAGTAAATCAAGGCACAATAGACTAAGATTCTCAGACAATATGATTTTATAAAAAAGAAGACACATATGGAAATTTAAAGTGCTTGGTTCCCAGTGTCCAGATTTAATTTACATATTTCTATTTTAAAAGTAAGCTGCAAAATCTTTGCACACACAAAGAGAAAAACTAATATTCTTTCTTTAACAAATGATGATGAATCATAAATAATTTTATTTAAAGTGCTTGGAAAATTTATTTATTTTAATTCATCTCAGAATTTAGTCAAAATATTCATCAAAATGTAAAGAGTTATAATAGCACAATCGAGCAAATTTCTGTTCTTTAGGAGGTTACAATCTAGCTACTTCTCTAGAATTCTAACTGGTACACTCAGTAGAACTACATATACTGTTAATATATTTATTTGCTAAAATTAAATCCTCAAGTTTGTGACAAATCAGATATAATGAAAGGATATTCACAAATATTAGTGATTACTGAATACAGGTTGGTTAGGGTTGAAAAGAAGTAGAAATAAATCAAGACAATAAACTCCCTAATATGTAACACAAAATAGGCTAATCTCTCACTTTTAGGAGACTTCTGCCCAAAGGTCATCTTAGAATAATTTCACTACTTGGACACTAATACTCAGTACATGACTCTCAAAGGAATCATAGCATTTTCATTTTTCAGGGAAAGAAATTAAGATGCAGTATATTTAATGAAGGATATTTATCCATTAAATTACCATAATTGTAGCTTTTTGTGGGGAAGGAGGGCCTCCATTTTTCTCTGTGGCAATACTGAAATATGAATTAACTTAAGAGTTTAAGGCAATCAGGAAAGGTTGAGGCATTTTTTAATTTGTGAAAGCCCTAAGAATCCACACAAATATAGACAGTGTCTATACACCCCAGAAATCATTTGCAGAAAGCACAGAAGGCAGACCAGGAATGATTACAATAAGTAAACTTGGCATAGGAATGCATTTCTGTCTTTTCATGTCTGTAACCTCAGCAGCAATGAGCACGGGGGCCAGCATATAATAAGTACTCTCTAAATATTGGTTGAATCAATAAATGAATGGACCTCAATCCCAAAGCTATCATCTTTTTCTTTTGAAAAGTCAGAACAGAACTTCTTGTCCTATGCCTGACTCAGCGTTTGGCATTTCCCTTTCTGTTCATCCTTGGACTTTGTGATTTTCTGGACTTACATAAACTCCTCTTGCCATACCAGTCACAGCAGCACAGCTAGACTGGTGAGACATACATTTCGTCTTTTGATCATTTAGGGTAAACACTGATTGTTTAAATTTTATGACTCTTTGGGAACCGCATTTAAAGCATTTGTATTTTGTCCTCACCTAGCCAACAGATTTTCATCAGCACAATATAATATGTCAAAGATTCTATTTTTACATGATTCATAATGCTAATTAATTCATCAATCCCATTATCACACATCTTTCTGTAAATGTCAAACAGGATGTAGCTGACAAGGTCATGGCCATTATATATAAGTTCATGGGTGTATACATTTGCTCTTGACAGGAGTCATCTATGGCTTTGACTTTCTATGCTTCTATGACTTGAATATCAACAATTGGACACAATGTTCACATTACTCTGTTACTATATGCCAAAATTTCCAAACATTTATGCATTATTTTGTTATATCATTAAATGTGTGTCTTTATTACTTTGTAAATGTCCTTTTCTTTAAATGGTTTATATCTTGTTATTTTAAGATTTCCCAATATTTATCATCATCTGAGACTAATGAGTGTTCTCACATATAATATTTGGAGCTTCTAGAGGTGGACCCTGAGATGGGGATTCTTATGCAAATAAATGATTTATTGAGGAAGAGCTTGAGAAGAAATCTATAAGGAAGTGAGGGGAACAGGTTGGTGCATGGGAAGAAGCTTTCATAGTTTTCCAGGCTGCTGGATAAATACCACACAACGGATTGGCTTAAACAACAGGAGTTTATTTGCTCACGGGTTTGAATCTAGAAATCCAAAGTGAAGGCATCAGCAAGGTGAATGCTTTCTTCCCAGAGTCTGTAACATCCTGGTGCTGGCTGCCGGCAGTTCTTGAGAAACCTTGGTTTGTATCTCCACCTCTCTTCTGGGTTCCATTGACTTCCGGCTTCTGATTTCTCCCCGTGGTTTCCTCTCCATCCGGATGAAGGCCCATTTTTATTCAGTTGGGCCACACTTTAACTAAAATAACATCAGCAAGAGATTCTATTTACAATGGGTTCACACCCACAGGAAGGCGAATTATGGTTAAGAACATATCTAAACTTATCAGTACATGGGGTGTGTGCTGCCCCATGGTAGGAGGGGTGGGTACCCCACCACCACCACCACAGGTATCTTCCTGGAGGTGGCCACAGCTACCGAGGACGATTCTCTAGAGAATGGGGCAGCTGTGCCCTAACCAGCTAGCACTCATAGCAGCTGGGAGGTGGGTGCACAGGTCTAGTAGATGCATTCTTTTCTGATGTTTAATTTTATCAAAAGAAAAATTACTTCCTATGGATTGATGGTCTAGTCTTATCGTCTTAGTAATATATTTATGTACTAATCATGTTTTCAAAATGTAAACATTTTAACTATAATAAAATAATAAAATTGCAGGGATTTGGTAATCCACTATTGGGCACTAAAGAATTATGGAGCAGATGAAAACAGAATGCTTGATTGGTACTTCTAATAAAATCTTAAGGCCCAAACACAGCCTTACCTTATGAATTAAATTCTTGGAATTGCATTCCATGAACAACCGCCACTGTACAAATTTCAGTAGATTAATCAACTTTCAAATATTTACGTCACAAAAGGTGGTAATTTGGGCAACTTCTATATGTTTTTGGTGGAAATTTTACTTTCATTAGGGAAAGGTCTCCCCTCTCAGAATATGGTCTCCTTTTGTCGATGGCAATGACCCACTTCAGCAATGGCCTTTTCCAAGGAGAATTTTAATAAGACCTTATTGCTATATATGGTCTTAGAGCAACTTGGAAACAGAGATATTATTTACTTCATTTACACCTGTTCTCTGATGTCATTGTTTGTCTCTATTCTTTCTCTCTATGCCAAGTGTCTTGCAGGTTCCATTATGTCTTCTTCCTTGCTCATTTTCCATGCCATAGATGGCTTGCTGCTCTTTCATCAGGATGACTATTCAAGAAGACAGACAACTTCTCAGGTGGATCAAGTAGACAGAAGAATCAAGAACTACCTTTCTCTTTACCCCCTATGTTTGTGTACATTTATGACTGAGCTCACCACACAGGAACTCCCAGTGTTCCTTGTTGCTACATCAATATGCAGTAGTGGATGAAAGCAAGGGTTCTAGAGGCTGATGTGCAACCAATATAAAGGGTTGTCCTGGCACAAGGAATTTCATGGTCCTTGTTTTGTTTGTGCATGGCTGCTCTTGAGCTAAGGCAGTAAATACTGATCGAGGATAAAGATGTATAGTCTTCAAAAAAGAGGACCAAAACTAGAGACCTCTGCTGATATCTAAGAATAAAATCTGATGCAGCTCCTGAAAGAGGCCCCTGTGTGATGTAAACGAACTGTAAATATCCAAACTTTACAGGAATGCATGGCAACCACTTTATCTGTGAAGTCTGGGTACTACAGGATTCCTACTTAGGCTCAGAATTTTATAAACAATCCACAATTTTCAGGGATGCATCACATGTTCCAAAACAACTATTACAGGAGAATTTGAGGTTTCCCTTTTTATGAATCATTGATGATAGATTTGGAAAGAGATAAATGCAGATGTGAACTTGGGGTTTAGGGATTTTTTTTTTTCCTAGGCTGTGGCATGAGTGAGTGAGCATCACTGGAGCACCAGTTTCAGCAGATTAGAAATTCATCTGCTTCATTTTTCAAACTTTGCTTCAATATGTTTAATTTGGAATCCATAACATATCTCCATCTTGTATAGTTTTATCTGTTAAAGCCTTGCCTATATTTAGCATAATATTTGAAAATTCTTTTGGTTGTTTTTTTTTTAACAATTCACAGGTCACTTTAGAATGGAGACATTCATGAAGCTTAATTCCCATTCAATATTTGATGACGAATAATACACAGAGAGGTTAATGGCTTGTCCAATGACACAGCTATTTCTTGTACAGTTATAAAATATTGCAGAACGTTTCTTCTCATAAACATTGATTCCTGTTGGTGGGCTGTTTGACCAAGCAATTATATTTCGCCTCCTTTGAAGATTCTTTATCCCAGAAGCACTTTATGATTTAACAAAACTAAACTACCTGCACCATGCTATTTCTCACTTAATCATTTCGCTGTCTTACACCGTTCCCTCTGCCTGGAAAGCCCCCACACCCACCCCCTCTCCACCTCCACCCCCACCCCCCACTCATTTCTACTTTTCGGGAAGCCTTCCCAAGTGACCCCAAGGTCTGCTGGGAACATCTCATCAATTCTATATTGTATGATAACAACCTATTTATATATATCTCTCTCAACAAGACATGTAAGTCTTATGTCTTTATATTCACTGTATCTAGCATAGTGACCGACAAATTATACTAAATAATTTTTTATTGAATAAATGGATGGGTGGATGAATGAATACAAATATGAGTGCATACACAAGCAGTATGAAAAGCAGCGTCTATGGGAAGTTACGGGCAATTTTTATAAGGGAAGCTAAGAAATGATAGTTTATTTAGATAACCAAGAAAGATGCAGGTTAAGTGCTATTTTTGTATTCCCACCTAAGGTAGTCTACAATTATGACTGCTACCAACAAAAGTAGTTGCCCTCTGGTCAGGCTTTGTCTCGACCGTGGAGGGACTGGAATCTGAAGTGCCCCCTGCCCAGTGCCTAGAACAGACCCTGATACTGCACAAGTGTTCAGTAATTAACAACTCAGTGAATGAATATTTAGAAACCTTGGGATTCGCACAGAAAAGCGTTTTAGGAAGATGAGGGTAGAAACACTAACCTTTGACCTCCCCAGTGATAGGGGTATCAAAAGAAGGCTGAACTACCTCAAACTCAAGGCCACCCACCAAGAGCCTCCCTGTGCGTTAACAAGAATCATTTCAGGCATTTACTGTAGATATCCCATTCTGGGCCCTTGTTTCTCCCTTGATTACTTCCATGGCTCAAACATGAGCTCACGACAGCTCAGCCCTGTGTAATCTATTCACATTGTGATCTGTTCCTTTTTATTGTGCAGAATAACCAGCTGAACCAGATGAAGAGTCCTTGTCCACATCAAGTCCACAGTTTCAATACCAAACTAGCATTTACTGAACGCCCATTATGTGCCAAGCACTTAGCATATGTCATCTCGGAGCCTCATAACTCCCAAGAAGTGGGCTTGCATTGTCCTCATTTCATAGAGGAGGATGGGAGACCTAGTTTAGCTAATCATCACGGTGTCACCATGGGGAGACCTGTAGACCCGAGGTTTAACTCCTATGAGTCTGATTCATAATAACTGTGCTCAAGTCACAAGCTGTGTATTCAAAGTCTAGCAGGGCAGACAGAAATGCATAAAACAAGTACAAATATGGGAACAAACAAAAGATATTGTGGAATCTTTAATAAAGAAAAATAACCTGACTCTATGTTCTCAAGTGAAACCACCATGTGAGAATCCTGTTTTAAAATCCTGCCCTAATGGCCTGGACTGTGACAAAGAGGTCTCCGGGTCTGGGGCTACTCAAGCTGTCTGCTTGGAGAGGGAGTTTTTAAATCTTGTTCCAGCTGAGCAGGCAATAGAATATATCCAGGTAAGTTTCTTTTGTTATGTTTTTGTTCTTTAATTCTAGCTGTCAGTCCGATTCCACCAAAACTTGGTGCCATCTATGAAGCCATATTTAATTCCCTGTTGTTAAAATGTCAGATTTCTTATTTCACATACTTGGAGCATCGTCACGTAGACATTGGAGGCACCCAAGCAAGTTTTTTCGCCCAGTCCACTTCCTGTTATCTTTATGTGATGATGTCTGAGGGTTCCCTTTTCCCTGTTGTCTCTCTCTCTCCCACACCCCTTTCTCCATCTTCCCTGGTGCCTTGCTATACTTTTATTGAGGCACTGACTATACTGTATACCTTGCCTTCGGCAATTTAAAGTCATTTTGATAGTAGACTTGATCTTCCACGAATTGCAAGTTCTTTCTTGGATGTAGTATTCTGGAATCCTAAATTCAGGTTCAATAACTCAAATCCAGCTGTGCTGCCACCTATATGGCAAGGGGTTGTTCACTTTCCCGTTTTTCTTTCTTCTCCACAAACTATTCAAAAATATGAAAAAAAATCACCTCCACATAATTGAGAACATGCTTGTAGAATTGACTATTAAAAGACTGGCATGAAAAGACACAGAAAAAGAAGCAGGGACCTCTGACAGCTGAAGCTGGCGTGGATTCATCAGGAAATGCATGCCAGATGAACCTCTATTAGACTAAATGGCTGACACGGTGTTTTTGGACTTTGAGCAAATGATTAAGACTCTAGTGACACTTTCGTCACTAGGTATAGTGGGTTAGATAAGGACATAATTAAATAAAATCATAGCTGGCTGAACAATCATCATAAAAGCATTTTAATCAATGGGTACTTAGTAGCCCTGTCTTCACAAACTTACATCGAGATGCCCAAGGCAAGCATATGAAATTTTTAGGTGACTGCAGGGAATATTGTACATGAAGAGAGATTTCACAATTACCTCAGGACAGTAGAAAATAATACAATATTACTGTATTAGTCGGGTTCTCTCGGGAAACAGAATCGACAGGAGATATCCGTCAATGATATGAGATTTTAAAAGAGTCTCTCACGCAACCGTGGGGATGCACAATTCCAGGCTCCACAGGCAGGCTGCAAACCAGTGGCTCCGATGAAAGTCCAACGAAGGGTCGTTGATGAGTTTCTGGGAGAAGTTGCCTGTCCAACGAAGAGCTGGGAAATTCTCTCTGAATGTTGAAATCACTTCCCCTTTTAAGCCATTCAACTGATTGGATAAAAGCGCCAGCCATT
>JAQZBX010015292.1:0-37674 GCA_029593785.1 Cabassous unicinctus
GTCTCTATTTCTCTGAGTTTTTTTTTTTCTTTTTTGATGTTTTTCTTTTCCTCTCTTCTCATCATTAAGGCTTTTTAATTCATTCTATATATTTTTCTCTATTTTTTTTCTCATTTCATTTTTTCTATTCCATTTGAAATTATTATTCCCCTGTATTTTTTGGTTGTTTAAAAATTTTAATTATTTTTCTTAGGTCTTGTATGGTTCCTCTTCTACCTTTTTATTATTATTACTATTATTCTTTTTTTTTTCTTATCACTATCCTTTTCTCTTGTCCTAATTCTTTTTTATTATTCAAAGTGAACATAGACAAAAACAAAGAAATAGAATAAGAGGAATGAAGTGCCAAACTGAAATTTTACCACACACACAACAACAGCAAAATAAAACCCTAGAGTAGAAAGAGAAGCTAACCAACCAAATAAACCCACCAAGATAAATAGATGCCTAGACACCAACTAAAAATTGCAAGCCATACTAAGAAACAGAAAGACATGGCTCAATCTAATGAACAAACTGAAAAACAGGAGGACATGAAGAACATGGAACAATTAATCAGAGATGTCCAAACAAATATCATGAATCAACTTAAAGAAGTGAAGGAAGAGATTAAGGATATTAAGAAGACACTGGGAGAACATACCAAAAAATTGTAAAAATACTTAAAAGATAACAGATATGATGGTGATGAATGGCACAATCCAAGAAATCAAAACTACACTGGATGCACATAACAGTAGATTTGAACAGGCAGAAGAAAGAATTAGTGATGTGGAAGACAGTACATCAAAAATCACACAGATAGTAGAACAGATAGTTAAAAAGATAGAAAAAATCCATCAGGGACTTAGGAACTTGAATTACAACATGAAACAAACAAATACGCACTATAAGCATCCCAGAAGTAGAAGAGGATGGAAAGGGGACAGAAGGAGTATTGAAGGAAATAATGGCTGAGAAATTCCCAACTCTATTGAGGGACATGGATGTACATGTCCAGCAAGCACAGCACACCTCAAACTATATTAATCCCAACAGGCCTACCCCAAGACATGTACTGGTCAAATTGTCCAATCTCAAGACAAAAAGAGAATACTGAAAGCAGCAAAAGAGATACATCACATACAAGGGAAGCACAATAAGATTAAGTGCTGACTTCTTATCAGACACCATGGAGTCAATAAGACAGTGGTATGACATAGTTAAGGTGATAAAAGAAAAAAAAAATCCAGCTAAAAATTCACAATCTAACAAAGCTAGAACTCAAAAATGAGGAAGAGTTCAAAATATTCACAAATAAATGTAAATTAAGAGAGTTTGTCAATAAGAAACCTGCACTTCAAGAAATACTAAATGGAGTTCTGAGAGCTGAAAGGAGAAAAAAAGGGACAAAGAGAGAGTTGGAGGAGAGTGTAGGAAAAAGAATAAAAAGACATAAAAAGAGGAATAGAAACAATATATTGCATACATAAACCTAAAGATAATATGGCTAATATAAATAATCTCTTGACAATAATAACATTGAATGTTAAAGAATTAAACTCTCTAATCAAGAGACGCAAATTGGCAGAATGGATAAGGAAATATGACCCATCTATATGCTCTCTGCAAGAAACTCACATTAGACCAAGGGATGCAAGGAGGCTGAAAGTGAAGGGTTGGAAAACAATGTTACATGCAAACAATAACCAAAAATGCGCAGTAGTACCTATACTAATATTGCACAAAATAGACTTTAAATGTAAAACTCTTGTAAGAGACAAAGATGGACACTATATATTAATAAAAGGGGTAGTCTATTAAGAAGAAAGGACCACCATAAACATTTATGCACCAAACCAGAATGACTCAAAGTACATAAGGCAAACATTGAAAAAAACAAATGGAGAAATAGATACCTCTACAATTATAATAGGGGACTTTAATACAACATTATTACCATTAGATAGAACATCTTTACAGAGAATCAATAAAGAAACAAAGACTTTGAATAATACGTTAGAGAAACTGGATCTAATATATATACCGAGCATTACACCAAAATAAAGTGAGATATACATCACATTCTCAAGTGCACATTGATCATCTTCCAGGATAGACTACATGCTAGGCCATAGAACAACTTTCAATTAATTCATAAAGATTGAAATTATACAAAGTAATTTCTCTGACCACAATGGAATGAAGCTGGAAATCATTAAGGGGCAGAGAAGCAGATCAAGCACAAAGATATGGAAGTTAAACAAGAGTCTTAGACAATCAGTGAGTCAATAAAGAAATTGCAAAAGAAATCAGTAATTACTTTGAAATAAATGAAAATGACAACACAACATATCAAAATATATGAGATGCAGCAAAAGCTGTACTGAGAGGGAAATTCGTAACCAAAAGCATCTATATTAATTAAGAAGGAAGAGCTAAATTCAAAAATCTAACTGCACACCCGGAGGAATTAGAAAAAGAACAACAAACTACACCCAAAGGAAATAGAAAGAAGGAAATAACAAAGATTAGAGCAGAGCTAAATGAAATTGAAAATAAGAAAGCACTAGAAAAAATAATCAAAACCAAAAGCTAGTTCTTTGAGATGATTAATAAAATTGATAAACCCTTAACTAGACTAACAAAGAAAAAAGAGAGAAGGTGCATATATATGAAATAAGAAAGGAAGAAGGGGATACCACCACCGATTCCACAGAAATAAATGTATCATAAGTGGATACTTTGAAAAATTGTGTGCCAAAAAAGATGGATAATTTAGAGAATATGGAGAAATACCTAGAAACACACAAGTAGCCTACATTGACAAAAGAAGAAATTGATTAACTCAACAGACCAATCACAAAAAAGTGATTGAATTAGTGATCAAAAACCTGCCAGCTAAGAACCCAGGACTAGATGACTTCACTGGTGAATTCTACCAAACATTCTGGGAAGAACTAACACCAATCTTGCTTAAATTCTTCCAAAAATAGAAGTGGAGGGAACATTCCTTAACTCATCCTGTGATGCCAACATCAGCTTCATACCAAAGCCAAACATGGCATGAGAAAGAAAAATTATAGATCAATCTCTTTAATGAACCTATATGACAAAATGCAGATCATAAACCCACAGGTCACATCATATTCAATGGTGAAATCCTATTAGATTTCCCTCTAAGGTCTGGAAAATGACAAGGATGCCCACTCTCACCAATCTTATTCAACATTGTGTTAGAAGTACTTGCTCAAACACTTAGGCAAGAAAAAGATATAAAAAGCATCCAAATGGAAAGGAAGAAGTAAAAGTTTTACTATTTGCAGATGACATGACCCTAAACCTAGAAAGCCTTGCAAAATCTTCAACAAATTTTCTACAGTTTGTAAATGAGTTCAGTAAAGTGGCATGTTATAAAATTAATGTGCAAAAATCAGTAGCATTTCTGCACACAAATAATGAGCCAGTCTGAGTAGAAAATTAAGAAAAAGTCCTATTTAAAATAGCAATTATAAAAATCAAATACTTAATAACAAACGTAACTAAAAATGTAAATGACTTGTATGCAGAAAACTATACAACACTGTTAAAGGAAATCAAAGAAGACCTAAATAAATGGAAGAATATTCCTTGTTCAAGGATAAGAAGACAAAACTCATTAAGATGCCTATCCTACCCAAACTGATTAACAGATTTAATGCAATCCCAACAGAAATTACCAAGGTATTTTATTCTGAATTGGAAGAGCTAACTATAAAATTTATTTGGAGGGGCAAGTGGCCCCTAATAGCCAATGCTATATTGAAAAAGAAAAATGAAATCAGAGGAATCACACTACCTGACTTTAAAACATACTACAAAGCTACAGTGGTCAAAGCTACATGGTATTGGCACAAGGATAGACATATTGACCAATGGAACTGAACTGAGACTTCTGATATAGATCTTTGCATATACAGCCAACTGATATTCAACAAGGCCACCAAGCCCACGCAACTGGGAGAGAAGTCCTCTTCAATGAATAGTGTTTGGAGAACATTATATTCATATCCAAAAGATTGGGAGAGGAACACCATCTCACACCTTATGCAAAAATTAACACAAGATGGATCAAAGATCTAAATATAAGAACCAAGACCATAAAGATCTTGGAAGATAATGTAGGGAAGCATCTACAGGATCTTCTATTAGGAAATGTTTTCATGAACTTTACACACAAAACATGAACAGTGAAAGAAAAAAAAAATAAATGGGAGCTTCTCAACATTAAAAATTTCTGCACCTCAAAGGAGTTTGTGAAGAAAGTGTAAAGGCAGCCTACTCAATGGGAGAAAACATTTGGTAACCATCTATTTGTTAGGAGCCTAATATCTAATACATATAAAGAAATCCTACACTTCAAAAATAAAAAAGACAAATATCTCATTTAAAAAATGGATAAGTAATTTTAATAGACACTTCTCCAAAAAAGAAATACAAATGGATACAAATGGCTAAAAAGCACATGAAAAGATGCTCAACATCACTATCTATTAGGGAAATACAAATCAAAATTACAATGAGATATCACCTTACACCCATTAGACTGGTGGTTATTAAAAAACAGAGGACTACAAGTTTTGGAGAGGATGTGGAGAAATGGGAATTCTTATCAACTGCTGGTTGGAATGTAGAATGGTGCAGCCATTGTGGAGGACAGTTTGGCAGTTCATCAGGAAGCTAAATATAGAACTGCCATAGGATCCAGTAATCCCACTGCTGGGTATATACCAAGAACTGAAAGCAGGGACACGAACATATATATGCACAACAATGTTCAAAGCAGCATTATTCCCTATTGCCAAAAGTTGGAAACAATACAAATGTCCATCACCAGAAGAATGGATAAACAAATTGTGGTATGTACATACAATGGAATATTACTCAGCTGTAAGAATGAATGCAGTATTAATACATAGGATAACATGGATGAATCTTGAAAACCTTATGTTGAGTGAAGCAAGCCAGGCACTGAAGGACAAATATTACATGACCTCACTGATATGAATTAAGTAAATTGAACAGACTCAAAGAGCTAGAGTCTGGAAGACAGGATGCAGAAAGAGAAAAGTGGGTTGTGATCAGATGTCCATATGAATGGAGTCTGTGATGGGGTTGAGGCATCTAGTTTTACATTGGATTGGTGTGACAGTGGTGCAGTGATGCTATTGGGATGGGTGGTACAGGTCTGTGATGAGGGTAAAGTGGGGAGGGTGGGTTGGACTATCCATGGAACTGGGGGGGAGGATTGAGGGAGGGAGCAGTTGAACTCTGGGGATTTGCAGGTATGTTGATGAAACTACAATGTTGGAAATGTTCTTTTGGCAAATATGGCAGGGAAGGATTGCTGGTTTAGGGTGCTGGATGTGGGGGGCATACAGGATAGGGCAAACCTGAGGCAGGCTTCTAGGGAGTGTGTGTTTTCATCTTGTCATAGTGTGTTGAATATGTGGGTAGAGATCCACATAATGAGGAGGAAAATGTTGGACTCCCATCTTGGGAAGTCCTGCAATGTTCTCAAATAGAGGGGCAGAAGTCTCTCAAGAACATAGACAGTGCCTAACAGAGGAGGATAGGCCAGAAAGTCAAGTCCTCAATGTTTTTGCGCATAATTGTGATTCTTTTTCTTCAAGGAGTGAAGTTTTGTGGTTTTTCTGGGTTCCAAGGGAAGAGGGAGGGAGGAATAGAAGAGATGGAACATGGGGTATTTTGGGGGAGATGGAATTGTTCCACATGATCTTGCAATGATGGATACAGACCATGTTAAATTTCATGAAAATGTATAAAATTGTATGGTCCAAAATGTATACCATAATATAAATCATTAACCATGGTTAACAGAAATGTTTCAATATTTGTACATGAATTGTATCTAATGTACCATTCACATGCAAAATATTAACAGGGGAAAAGTGGGAGAAGGGTGAGTGTACAAGAATCCTCTATATTCTGTACATCACTTTTCTGTAACCTAAAGCTTCTTTGAAGACAAAATGAAAAAATAAGACACTGGGAGAATAAATGGAAAGAATGTCACAGTACACACAAGACAACAGATCTTGCAGTGATGAAAGATATATTGTCAAAAAAATTATTTTTTTAAATTTTATATATTTTTTATTATTCTAAGTTTTTTAATTTATTGTATTTTATTTGTTATTTTTATACCTATCATTATTTCATTTTCTTCTTAATTTTATCTGGTTATTTTATTGGCTTCATTTTTTAAGATGTTTTGGATCACAGAAGAGTTACAGTTGTAGCAGGGAGGATAATTGGTGCGAGGTGTCAGTGATGGGGGACACATGGAAGGAGGTTCACCTGGGGCATACCTCTAAGGTGAATGAATGTGTTCAAGTGTTCATGGGACTTTGTCATGATGGGTGGAGTTTCACACACTAACTGAAAGAATATCAAATTCTCATCCTGGGTACCTCTGCCACATTCCCTAAAGGGACAGCATGAATCCCCCAAGTACAGGGGAAGTGACTAGTGAAGTAGGATGAACCATTGATGGACCCTTGATATTGTACATATGAATATTTACTTTATAAATTGAAACTTGGCTTAGTGTTGTAGGGTGCCTAAAAGTTACCCCCTGAGTGCCTCCTTGTTGCTCAAGTGTGTCCTCTCTCTAAGCCAAACTCAGCATATAAATGCACTAGCTTCCCCTCAATGTGGGACCTAACTCCCGGGGATGAGCCTCCCTGACACTAAGGTATTACTACCAAGTGTCAACTAGAAATGCGACTGGAAAAAGATCTTGACCAAAAGGGGAAAGGGGAAAGACAAATGAGTCATCCCAGAGGTTGTGCTTATGCATGTCTCAGCAGGATCTCATTGACTGCCAAAGTAAATATTGCCTAAAATAATGGGGCTCCAGTGAGGGCTCTGGAGACATCCAGATATGATAAGCAGGGAATACAGCTCAGGAGTTTGGTGCCATGCCAGTGGGCCCTTCTTTGCAATTTATGCTCCCCAATGTGACAGAGTTGGAATCAGTTGTGGTTTCCTTACACATGGCTCTTCTGCCCCTTCCCTTTGAACCTATAGTTAGTACTAGAATTGATAGGTGTATGTCCAAGAGACTTAAATCTCTAGGCTGTCAATGTGCCAAATGGGCCCTGAATCTTATCAGAGTTACAATATCTACTCTTCAGTTCATTGGACTTACCCAGGACAACTAACAAGGACATGATGATGGACAACAACCATTCCAAGGAACAGAGAGAGTCTGCAACTGCAAGCAAGATGGTCCCATCCATCTTCCCCATGGGAACTAGGCCCCCTCTCATTTGGAGGTGGAGTGGGCATCACCATCCCAGAATCCTCAGGATTGGGGAATGAATGATGGAGTAGAGTAGACTTACTGTTATGCTACTCTAGATTTATTGTGATTTTAGCAATGGAAGAACTTTTGTCATTGATGTGGAAGCAGTGGCCACTGGAGGTTCTGGGAGAGGGAGAGGGAAAAATAAATGTAATATGGGGACATTTTCAGGACTTGCGAATAATCCTGAATGACATTGCAAAGACAGATACAGGCCATTGTATATCACTATGGTTTACAAAATTGTTCATGAGCAAGTGTAAACTACAATGTAAACTATAACCCACACTTAGTGACAATGGTCCAACATGTGTTTGTCAGTTGTAACAAATATACCACACTAATGAGGGATGTTGTTGATGTAAGTGTGAGAGGAGTAGACAGTGGCCTATATGGTAATCCCTATATTTTTTATGTAACATTTATGCAATCTAAGTTTGTTTTTTTTAAAAAGTATATATAAAAATGATTTTAAAAATTATCAAGTGTATTTCTACAAGAATGCTTTAATATTAATCAAAAACTTTTTAAAAAAATTACTTGAAGGGAGACATATTTCTAATAACCATTGCTTAAGTTTAAATAAAAATATTCAAATATAGGAAAATGAAGAACAGTATAAATATAAGAATGCCTTTCTTTTAGAAGTGCTAAGACTATGGTGATACATGGAAAAATTACAACTAATTTAACCTGTGGATGATAGTTAACAGTAATAATATAATATTTTGGAACAATGGCAAGAAGATATTTCAATACTAAGGGACAATAGGTGGGCATAGGGGAGTGTGGGATTTTTCCTTTTAAAGTAATGAAAACATTTTAAAATTAAATGAGGTAATGATCACACAACTCTGTGATGAAAATGAGAGGCACTGAGTGTCCACTTTGAATGGATCGTAAAAAGCATGGGATGACATAGCACAGGGAATCCAGTGGCAGATGATGGACTGTGGTTAACAAGAAAAATATGATAACATTTTCCCATGAAGGATAGCAAATAAATAATAATAATATAAGGTGTTAATAATTGTGTGGGTTGGGGGTAAAATACACCAAATGTAAGATGTGGCCTATAGTTTGTAGTAATATTTTGAAGATAGTCTTTCATAGTTTGTAGCAAATATTTCACAAGGCAATGTGTTGGTGGTGGGGAAATAAATGGGAGCCTTGTATGATGATATGCATGTTAGAATTGCAATTTCACATATTTTACTTATACTTGTTTTTATTTATGTTCATGTATGAATGATATACTTGAATAAAATTTTATTTTAAAAATCACTTAAGAAAATAAATTAACAAGTATAATTACCTTAATAAAGAAAAAATCATTTAAGGAAAACATATTTCTAATAACCATTGATTAAGTTTAAGTAGAAATAATCAAAAAGAAGAAAACATGCTTTCTTAAATACAGCATGAATAGTCGAGAAAAGAAAAACCACAATTCCAGATTGTGTAGCAGCATTTTTAAAAGGAAATAATAGAAATCTACTTGACTAAAATGTATAGGATGTCACAAAACTTGTATTCATTATCAATTCTTAGCTTTGCAGCTTTTCTCTATTAAAATTCTGAAAATATATGAAGGAAGATTTTTTTAATTATATATTTTTAGAACATTAACTCACAGAAACCAGGAAAAAGGAAGTATTTTTAATCATACCAAAATTAAACAAAGGCATAATAATTAATGAAGCTTGTTGATGCATCACAGAATATTAAGGTTTTCAAATTGTTAGCAGGTAGACCCAAAAAATGGTATAAATGCATGCAGATATTTAACCTCATGAATTTACCAAACTTCAGGCCTTATAGCATTGCAAGATGATATTTTTTATTTCACTCAGGTTCCAAGAAAGCATTCATCTCTCAAGTTTAAATGACAAGGATTATAGTGACTAGTGATAAACAAACGCTGCTACTTATGGAAACAGAAACTGAAAAAAAAAATATATGTAATATATTCATAGAAGTACATAAGATTACTCCAGACCATAAAGAAACCTCTCAAAAATAGAATATTTCTATTCCCTTTAATAATTTAAAATATTTTCAAAACTTTCTTCAATTTTAACATATGCTTTTCTTCTATACTTAACTTTACAAGAATATTTTACTTTGCTCCAAGAAAAAGTCTTTTTTCTTTTTAGTTGTTTGTTTATTTATTATAAAATAATCCAAAAATATTTATAAAACACAAGTCAACATTTCACAACAAAAGCAATTGTGTAAAAATTGAAATAAAAAAAGCTATTGTTTATTTAATATTTTGCAAGAATGTAAGCATTCTGATGATCTTTTCATTAAATTCTTTCTAGTCATCAACTGATTTGATCTTTAAAGTAAATCTATATATTTAGAATTGTTTTCCTTGTACAGCTGAGGGACTAGATTCATACATTTAGCAACTTACTAAGGGATATAGAGCTAAAAAGCTTTCAGATCTAGAATGTAAGTTCTGGATTTATCAGTTCAAAGCATCACTCTTTAAGATTGTGCTGTATTTCCTCTCTTCAGAATAAATGATTTTTGAAAGTACGCTCCATAATAAAATTCTCTGATATTGGAGTATGCACTGGGATTTCTATGGTACAATTTGAAGGATGACACTTTATTTTTGTTTTTGTTCATTAGTTAAAATAACATATGTTTAAACCACAAGTTTAACACATATTTCATGTCTGCCAATTATTGCATGGGTATCTAAAATCATAATCTTGGAATTGTTCCAGAACATGTGTGGTCAAACAGAGGTCTTCTTAACAGAAATTCAAACTATTTAAAGGATGCTACTGTAGAGAAAGACCAAGTAAATACCCGAACAGGAAATAAAGAAAAGAGGCACTTAAATGTTCAGCATCACTGTCATTCAAATTGCCTGGAGCCCTCTCTCTTCTGCAAGACTCTAAAGAGAGCATTTTTCACCTCTTTGTTCCTAAGACTATAAATGAGTGGATTCAGCATGGGGATCACAATAGTATAAAACACAGAGGCCACTTGATCCTTTCCCAATGAGTAGAAATTATTTGGTTTTAAATAAGTAAAAATCATGGTGCAATTAAAGACGGTTACCCCCAGGAGGTGGGAGGCACAGGTAGAGAAAGCTTTGCACTTTCCTGCAGTGGAATTAATTTTCAGGATGGTAGTCAAAATGGACCCATAGGACATAGAGATTATGATGAGAGATACCATAACATTTAAACTACCAACAATAAATATCAGAGTGTCAGTGCAGGACAGGGCTAAAATTAGTGTTAAGTCACAAAAAAAGTGATAGATTACATTGGAGTTGCAGAAATGCAAATTATTCATGTAAACAACATTGACTAGTGATTCAATAAAACCAATCATATAGGACCCAGCAATGAGGGACCAACAGAGTCTCCTGGACATAACAACTTTGTAGTAAAGAGGATTGCAGATAGCTACATAGCAGTCATAGGCCACTGAAGAGAGAAGGAAGCATTCAGTGACAATCAATAAGAAAAAGAAAGACATCTGGGTGAAGCAGCCCATGAATGAAATATTCTTGGAAGTCACTAAGTTCTCTAAGGTTTTAGGTGTGATGACTGTTAAGTAACTGAGTTCAAGGAATGACAGGTGACTGAGGAAAAAGTACATGGGGGTGCAAAGCTGGAGATGCAAGTGAACAATCAGTACAATCCTTGAATTCCCAAGCACAGTAATTAGTTATATCAGGAGAAACAGCATAAAGAGGATCCACCCAATCATTTCAGAGTCTGTCAATCCCATTAGGATGAAGTTAGGCACATTTGTGTTATTCCTACTTCACATAGAATCCAATTGTTGTAAACTGTTGAGAAATCAAAAGGGACACTTAGTTGGTATGACTTCATAACAGTTTTTGCTTATAAGAATTACTTGGCATTTAAAAAAAATTAGTTTAGTGAATCCAGATATTACTAATAAAGAGTTGTTTGCAAAATATAACACAAAAAATCTGAGTTTGACTACCAAATATAAATTAGGTATAAATGAACATTTGGTTATTATATAATAAGAACTCATATATATTGCATAATTAGAATAAACATGACACTGTTATAAATACATCCCTTAATTAACACATTAATCTAAATGAGAAAAAGGTTATGGTAATTTAAGTAATTTATCCAGAGTCACAAAATTTAAATATTGTTGGTTCTGTGATTCTACCACAATTTGTTTAGTGCAAAGATCATGCTCATAACACTATATTTCTATGTACATTTAATTTCAGATAAACAAAAAAGATATCTAGTTATGTAATAAACAATGATAGAGTTCCAATGCATCATTTACTATTCTTTTGTATCCAATATTATTTAAAACAAATGAAAGAACAGAAATTAAAACTTGAGGTGTATTCATATTATTGAAGAGTCTTTACTCTTTATTTTCAGAAGATATTTGTAAAAAATTACAAAATCAAAATTCTTCCAAAAATTATTTTTCAAAATATGTTCATTACTTGAAGACTCCAATTCAATGAATTCTATATTTCCATTTCTACAAATCCTGGCATACTTAGGTAAGCCCTACAAAATATGCATATATATATGTAAATTCTTAAAATAATATTCTCAATTTTTTTAGATAAATTCAAATGCTCTAACTTTGAGATTATTACCTACCATGATTCAAAGTTGTTATAAAACTTATTCTGGCATATTTTATCTAGAAATTTGTCAGCCTCAAGTTTGTCCCTCAAATAAAAGAAGTAAACCATTTAAAGACTGAAATTTCTACAATATAATATTTGTTTCCTTTCAGGTAACAAATGTTTAATTTTTAAAAATAGATAGATAGATAGATAGATAGATAGATAGATAGATAGATAGATAGATAGACAGATTCATTTGAGGTAAAATAAATCAACCTAAAATTTTTCTTCAGAACCTGGTAAAACAAAATATTCACCTAAAAATTATGTCTCACAAGTATACCAGGGAGCTACTGTGAACACAGGCATAGAAGAGTATTCCTTATCTTCCACCCTGATAATTGCATGGCATTTCTCATATTGAGGATTTCTGATATTGCAACATTTGGTCACCTCTGGGACTAATCTTCAAGGAGATTGTTTGACTTGATGCCAAGGATAAAGGTTCAAGGACTAATGCAGTCATGTTAGATTTGTAACAGAGAATTGCCTTCCCCTTAAAGGTCACATAAGTTTGAGCAGCAGTTTTTGGTATTCTTTTGTAATGTCTAATTAATGACTTGGTAAAACAGCAGCATACCTGGAGAAATACTTAATCTGTTGCAGAAAGACACTATAGTTAACTATCACAGATGGAATAGCACACTATTTCCAATAAAATATTTTTATATTTAAAAGTATGACATTATTATATGATTAAAGATTGTTCATTATGCAAAAATTATTATACAACAAAATTCAGAGAAGAAAATGAAAATTATTCATTAATGTTGTTATTCTTTAGTTGTATTTCCTTTGAAGTAATTTTCCTTTGTGCATAATATAAAGCTTATTTATATGTATATATATGTATTAATATAATATTGTAAATGAAATTTTAATCTAGGTTTCTTATTCTGATTGATCTTTGTTTACTTATAGAAACACTACTTATGTTTCAGCTGATGCTGAACCCTGCCACCTTGCTGAATTCATTATTAACTCTAGGGACTTCGTTGTGGACTTTTCAGGATTTTCTGTATATAGGAGCATATTATCTGCAAATAGGGAAAGTTGTATTTCTTCCATTCCAATTTGGGTTTTTAAAATTTTATTTTTCTTGCTTAAATTGCCCTGGCACATACCTCCAATACAATGTCAAATAACAGTGTTGACATTGGGCATCCTTTTTCTTTTTCTGATCTTGGAAAGCTTTCAGTCTTTCATCATTGAGAAGGATGTTAGTTCTGTGCTTTGCATATAGAGGAAGTTTCCTTCTATTCTTGTATTTCAAATTGTTTTTATCATGAAAGGATACTGGATTTTGTCAAATGCCTTTGCTGCATCAATTGAGAGGACCATGTGTTTATTTTCCTCCATTGTGTTAATGTGGTGTATTACATTGACTTTATGTTGAAACAGCCTTGCAAAAAACAGATAAATCAAACTTAATCATGGTGTATAATTCTTATAATATGTTATTGGATTTGGTTTGCTAGCTTTTTTGAGAATTTTTGCATGTATATTCATAAAAGATATTGGTCTATAGGTTTCTTTTCTTGTTGTATCTTTATCTGGCTTTGGTATGAAGGTGATTTTGACCTCAGAAAATTGAATAAATGAGTGGACCATCTTTAATTTTTGAAATACTTTGAAGTAAAGTCTTCTAGGAATATTTGTTGGGAGGTTTTTGATTACTGATGCAATATCTTTCTACTAGTAATTGGTTTGCTGAGATCTTATATTTATTCTTAAATCAATGTAAGTAGTTTCTGTGTGTTTAAAATTTTTTGCATTTCATATAGGTTATCTAATTTATTGGCATCTGAAAAGAGGGGTATGCTTGAGAGAAATTTTTGAAATCAGTCTTACCAGCAAAAACATGGCCAGGGACTCACAAAGCCAACACAAAGTACCCCATGGATGGGATCAGAAAGGGTACCAAGTGCTTCCCTGATGGCTTCACAAAGCTGAGCTTTCCTGCCCAGCCCAGCTAATTCAGCCCTTCAATTAACTGTCCGCCATAACTCAGATGAAATTCTATTTCTTTAAATCTCCACTGCATCTGGCCCTTCCTGGGGGAATTTGAAACAGTGGTAGCTGCTGTCCTTGTCAAGGTGAATGGAAATGATGCCTGCCCCTGGCTTTTTTGGGGGTATGCTGATATATTGCCTGGCCTCAGAGCTGGAGCCCCAGCCATCGGATGTCACTAATCAAAATCCATTATCAGTTATCAGTGATGCTCACTCCTGGACTTGGAAAATTGGATTTTTTCATTCATTTCTGTCACCAGTGATCTAGCCCAGGGTGGCCTGCAGCATGATGGCAGATAGGCACCAGTAGCTACCATACGGAGAGAGCAAATTTTAGTTCTTTACCATAATTTTTCAAGGTTGGTCTAAAGCAGCTCAGACCCTCTCCCCATGCTGTGGTTTTACTCTTGCTTAAATACCTAAGTTACTACTTAGCATTTGATTTGATTATGCATTAGGTTTTATGGATATAGATGAACATACATAGCTAGTTATATAATTGTATGATTATATATAATCATACAATTTATGATTATATAATTGTATAATTATAAATTATGCTTGCACATACATTGCATGATCAAAAAAGGGGTAGATAACACCACCCTTGGGTGAGAATTTTACTATGTTAATTAAACAAGTTGAAGTGAGGACAGCAAGAGGCTTCTTCTAGGCAGGTCCAGGAAACTGGTTGAAGCTGTTTTTCATAATTCATTGCTTCAACAGGAGATCCTGGACCACAAGAAATGGAATTTGGCACCAAGAGAGAGTTGCATTTCATTACCTTCTAATTTATACATAATTCTTTCCTTTTTATCCCAGCAACAGAGAGAGAAACAAGTTAATTTCAGGTATTCAGTCATCCTACATCCATCAACGTGGCTTCCTCTCATATTCTGTGTTCCATTGATTTTGACTTGTGGCTCTGAGGGTCCTCTTACTCAGGTTCTGGGTTCCTCTCTTTTTCTGCAGCTTTTTTCTGTATATGTCTTTTTATTCTTTTATTTATTAGGGTTTCAGAAAAAGCATTAAGACCAGTCCTGGGTCACACAATCTAACAAAACATTCTAAACTGAAGTAATGGAATTTAAAGGTCCAACCTACAATAGGTTTGCATGCACTAGAATGGATTAGCTTAAGGACATAGCTTTCTGAGGACCACAAAAGATTCACACGACCAAATCCCACCCTCTGGACCTCCAAAATACATGTTCTTTCCATATACAAAATGCATTCATTCTATCACAGTATTTCAAAATATCTTTTTAATTTTTTAAAAAGATACTTAGATTACATAAATGTTACATAAAATATAGAGGGGATTCCCATATGCTTTGTTCCCTACACCACCCACATTTTCCACCATTAACAACGTTCTTTATTAGTGTGGTATATTTGTTACAATTGATTGACACATTTTGGAGCGTTGCTACTAAGCATGAAATATAGTTTACAGCGTAGTTTACATTCTGTCCCTCACAATTTTGTAGTTTATTGTAAAATATGTAATGGTTTGTATATTTCATTGCAATGTTATTCAGGACAATTTCCAAGTCCCAAAAAAGTCCTATATTACACCTGTTTTACCCTCTCCCTGCCCTCATAACCCTCAGTGGCCATTACCTCCACATCAATGATATAAGTTCTTACATTGTTAGAATCACAATAAGTCTATACTAGAATATCAATAAGTCTACTTTAGTCCATAGTTCATTCCCCAATCCTGAGGATTCTGGGATGGTGATGTCCACTCCACCTCTAATTGAGAGGTGGCTTTGATCCCATAGGTCAAATGCATGGGACTTTTTTGCTTGCAGTTGTAGATTCTTGGTTCCTTGGGATGGTCATTGTCCTGAGTGAATCCAATGAACTGTAGAGTAAGTGCTTCAACTCTGTTGAGATTCAGGACTCAGCTGGTAAAAGAACAGCACAAAGATTTAAATCTCTTCAATATATACCTATCAACTCTAGTATTAATTATAGGTTCAAATAGAAGGGTCAGAAGAGCCATGTGTAAGGAAACCACACCTGAGTCCAACACTGTCATACTTGGGAGCATAAATTCCAAAGTAGGGAACACTGGTAATGCACCAAAACTCCTGGGCTATCTTCCCTGACCATCATGTCTGGATGTCTCCAGAGACCTCAGGAGCCCTGCTATTTGAGTTATGATTTACTTTGGCAGTCAATGAGATCCTGCTGAGATGTGCATACGTATAACCTCTGGAATGACCTCCTGACTCATTTTGAAGTCTCTTAGCCATATAAACTCATTTGTCTTTACCTTTTCCCCTTTTTGGTCAAGGTCTTTTTCCAATTGCATTGCTAGTTGGTGCTTGGTAGTAATCCCTTAGTGAGAGGGAGCCTCATCCCTGGGAGTATTGTCCCATGCTTGGGGGAAGGTAATGCATCTATATGCTGAGTTTGGCTTAGAGAGAAGCCACATTTGAGCATCAAGGAGACTCTCAAGAGGTAACTCTTAGGCATCTTATAATACTAGGCTAAGTTTCAATAGCAAAAGTAAAGGTTCATAACTACAATCATCAATACCAAGGACCCGTAAATGGACCATCCTCCTTCATTAGTCATTGCCCATGTACTCAGGGAATTCTTTCTGCTCCATTAGAGAATGTGGCAGAGCTCCCCAGGATGGCGATTTGATATTCTTTCAATTAAAGTGGGAATCTCCATCCACCATGAAAATGTCCCATGAACACTTGAACATATATATATATATATGCCTTATTTGTTTGCTCCAAGTGAACCTCTTCTCATGTATCTCTCATTACTGACTCCCTGCACCAATGTCCCCCCCCCGTCATAGTTGAAACCCTGCTGTGATCCAAAACTTCTTCAAAAATGAAGCCAAAAAAAACCCAAATACAATTAATAAGAAAATGAAATAATAATGATTGCTTTAAAAATAAGAAATAAAATACAAAATATTTAAAGAGTAAAAAAATATAAAAATTTGGAATAAAAATAATGAAAAAAATTTTTTTTAATTTTTTGACAGTATGTCTTTCATCACTATAACATCTGTTGTCTTGTATGTAAAGTGACATTTTCTTCCTTTTATTCCCCCAGGGTCTTGCTGTTGTCATTTTGTCTTCACAGTAGTTTTAGTTTACAGAAAATTCATGTACAGAATACAGGGGATTCCCATATACCCAAAATCCTTCCCCTTTTCCTTTTTCCCCTATTAATAACATATTATATGTGGATAGTACATTTGTTACGATTGATCTACAAATATTGAAACATAGCTACTAACCATCGTCTATGGTTTACATTGTGGTTCACATTTTGGACCATACACTTTAATAAATTTTGATGAAATAACAGTTTTAAGTACAAGTCTCACCAAAATTGGTTACAAGTATGTCTGTCTTGGAGCAAATTTCACCTCGGGCAGTGAAGCTATGAAACGGAGAACAAGTTATCTATTTCCAATATACAAAGGAAGGACATTCAAAGAATAAAATTTCCCTTTACCATAGGGAGAATTTGGAAGGAAAACAATGATCATAGGTTCCAAACAGTTCCAAATACCTGCAAGACATACTCCATTAGATTTCAAAGTCTGAAAGTCATCTTTAAACCAATTGTATCTTCTCCTTGGATTCCGTATGTGCTGCAGTCTTACCTTTCCAAGGACTTGACCAGTGGCCATGTTTTTTACTCCACCCACATCAAGTATCTGGTTCACAGCCAAAATCTAGACCTCTGGAGTAATAAACTAGAAAAGTGTTAGCTTTTACAATGGGGTTTTTTAGATTAAAGGCTTACAGTTCTGAGGCCCTGAAAGCGTCCAAAGGAGGCATCATCAGGAGTTCCTTTCTCCCTGAGCTGCATAGGCACATGGCAGCATGCATACATCAGTCCCCTTTCCTCTGGGCCTCACTGCTTTCGGCTTCTGGCTACTGTGGCATCTTCTCATCTTCTGTGTTCCATTGATTTCAACTTTTGGCTCAAAGGGCCTTCCCTCTCAGGTTCTGGGTTCCTTTCTTTGTCTGCAACTCTTTTCCATATCTGTGTCTTTTTTATTCCTCTATTTATGAAGGACTACAGAAAGGAGATTAAGATCCATCCTGCATTAGTGTGGCACATTCATTGCAATTAACAAATGTATCCTGGGGCTTTGTCATTATACATGGACCATAGTTCACACTTTCTCCCACAGTTCTGCATGCCGTGCAATGATACAAAATGGCTTACACCTGTTGATGCAGCATCAGTCAGGACGATTCCCAAGTCCTGAAAAAGCCCCTGCACCACAACTGTTCTTCCCTGTACCTGCACTCAGAGCCTCCAGTGGCCAGTGCCTCCACATCAGTGTTGCAATCTCTTCCATCAATAGAATCACAGCGTTTCTATAGTAGAACACCAGTAAGTCTACTTCAGTCCAGAGTTCCCTCCCCAATCCTGAGGACCCCAGGACTGCAATGTCCACTCCACCTCCAATCAAGAGGGAGCTTACATCCCATGCAGAAGAGGATAGGACTATCCTGCCTGGAGTTTCAGACTCCTTCTGCTCCTTGGGATGGTCATTGTCCATCATCTCCTTGTGAGTTGTCCTGGGCAAGCCCAACAAGCTGTAGAGTAGGTGTTGCAACTCTGCTGAGGCTCTGGGTCCAGCTGGCACACAGGCAGCCCAACAACCCGAGTTTCTTGGCACCCACAAACTCCAGCACCAAGCATAGGTCCAAATAGAAGGGACAGAAGAGTCATGTGTAAGGAAGACATAATTGAGTCCAACGCCATCACTCTCAGGAGTACAAACTCCAAAGTAAGTTCCACTGGCATGGCACCAAACTTCAGAGATATCTGCCGTGACCATAGGACCTGGATGTCTACAGAGGCCACAGGAGCCCCACAATTTGGAGTAGTATCCACTCTGGCAGTCTACGAGATCCTGCTGAGATGCGCACAAGCATTACCTCTGGGATGAGCTCTGGACTCACCCCACAGTCCCCCAGCCATATAAACTCATTTGTCTTTTCTTTTCTCCCCTTTTATTCAAAGTTTCTTTCCAACTGCAATGCCAGTCGGTGCCTGGCAGTAATCCCTCAGTGCCAGGGAGGCTCATCCACAGGAGTCATGTCCCATGCTGGGGGGAATGTAATGCATTTATATGCTGAGTTTGGCTTAGAGATAGGTCACATTTAAGCAATAAGGAGACTCTCAGGAGGCAACTCCTAGGCACCCCACAACAATAGGTCAAATTTCCATTTCAAGAGCAAAGGCTCACAAATGCAGCCATCAATATCAAGGGCCCATCAGCGGATCATCCTCCTTCACCAGTCACTGCCCCCACACCTGGGGGACCACTGCTGCTCCATTAAAGAATGTGGCAGAGCTCTCCAGGATGGGAATTCAACATTCTCTCAGTTATTGTGGGTCTACACCCACTGTGACAATGGCCCATGAGCATTTGTACATTTTATATACCTTATATGTATGCCCAGGTGAATTTCCTCCCATATATCCCCCATCACGGACACTCCACACTAATGATCACCCCTGACCCAGTTGTAACCTTTCTGTGATCCAAAGTGTCATCAAAAATAAATCCATTAAATTAGGCAAATACAATTAACAGGAAAATGAAATAACAATAAGTTTAAATATAAAAAATAAAATACATAATTAAAAAATAAAATAAAAATTAAATTAAATTAAAAGCCTGGGATATTAAAAAATAATGAAAAAATATTTTTTTTAAAATTATTTGGCATTCTGCCTTTCATCATTGCAACATCTGGTGTCCTGTCTGTACAGTGACACTCTCAGTTACTTACTAATTTTTTTTTTTCATTTTGTTTTCAAAGAAGTCTTAGATCACAGTAAAGTCACATACAGAATGCAGGGGACTGTCATATACCCAACATCTTCTCCTTTTCCCCCCTCCCACACCAACACCTTTTTATATGTAGATGGTGACTTTGTTATCCTGATATACAAACAGTGAAACAGAACTACTAAACATGGTCAATGGTTTAAATTATGATTTACATTTTAGACCATCCACTTTTATAAATTTGATGATATTTAACATGGTCTGTGACCATCACTGCAAGATCATGCAGAACACCTCCATTGCCCACCAAACACTTCCTAATGGAACCATTCTATTCCTCCCTCCTCCTTCCCCTGGGGCCCACAGCAACCTGCTGGCTCCACTCCTTGGATGAAAAGATTCACGGTTACATGCAACAACACTGAGGTCTTGACACACTGGCTTGTCCTCCCCTATTAGGAAACACCCATGATCTTGAGAGACTCCCACCTCTCTATTTTTGAACAAGTCATTCCTCCTGAGCATGGTAGTCCAACTCCTTCCTGCTCATTATGTAGGTCTCCACCATTGATACAACACATTATGTCAAAATGATCACTCACACACTCCCTAGAACATTGCTCCAGGCATGCCCCACCCCAAAAAACCTCCGATCCAACA
Source organism: Cabassous unicinctus (assembly GCA_029593785.1). Taxonomy (NCBI): domain Eukaryota; kingdom Metazoa; phylum Chordata; class Mammalia; order Cingulata; family Chlamyphoridae; genus Cabassous; species Cabassous unicinctus. Next base: position 20,490 of record JAQZBX010015292.1, read on the forward strand.
CCCCAAACCAGTAACCCTTTCCTCACACTGCCACTAGTGCATTCCCAACTCTGTACCCTCAACCACACACTTGCAAGTCCACAGAGTCACCTGTTCCCCTTCCCAACCCTACCCCAGTTTCCTGAAACTCACAAACCACTCTCCCCAATCTACCCACTTGCTAACCCTGCACTATCTAACCGAATAATATCACTACCCTCCTGTCATATCCCTTCAATATGCAACTACACACTTTCACCTTCAATGCCTGGCTTGTTTCACTCAACATAAGGTCCACAAGATTCATCCATGTTATCTCATTTGCTAGCAATGTATTCCTTATTAAAGCTGAGTAATATTCCATTGTATCCATATACCACATTGTGTTTATCCATTCATGTGTTGATGGGCATTTGGGTTGATTCCAATTTTTGGCAATAGTGAATAAAGCCGCTATGAACATTGGTGTGCATATATCTGTTTGTGTTTTTGCTTTCAATTCTTTTGGTTATTTACCCAACAGTGGAATTGCTGGATCATATGACAGTTTTAGAGTTAATTTTTTAAGGAACCACTAAACTGTCCTCCACAATGGCTGGACGATTCTACATTCCCACCAGCAGTGGATAAGGGTTCCCATGCCTCCACATCCTCTCCAACACTTATACTTTTCTGTTTTTTTAATTAGACTTAATGGGTGTAAGATGGTATCTCTTTCTAATTTTGATTTGCATTTCCCTAATAGCTAGGGATGTTGAGCATTTTTTCATGTGCTTTTTAGCCATTTCTATTTCTTCCTTGGAGAAGTGTCTTTTCAGGTCACTTGCCCATTTCTTAAATGGGTTGTTTGTCTTTTAATATTTGAGGTGTAGGATTTCTTTATATATGCTGGATAGTAGGATCATATGTTTCCAAATATATTCTTCCATTGGGTAGGCTGCCTTTTTACTTTCTTGATAACATCCTTTAAGGAGAAAAAGTTTTTTATTTTGAGGATATCCAATTTGTGTATTTTTTTTCACTGCTCATGCTTTGTGTGTTAATTTCATGAAATAATTTCCTATTACTAAGTCCTGTAGATGCTTTGCTCCATTATCTTCCAAGGTCTTCATGGTCCTGGCTCTTATGTTTAGATCTATGATCCATCTTGAGTTGATTTTTGTATAAAGTTTGAGATGGTGTTCCTGTCTCATCTTTTGGAAATGGATACCCAGTTCTCCAAGCACCATTTGTTGAAGAAGTCATTCTCTTCCATTTGAGTGGGCTTGGTGGTCTTGTAGAATATCTGATGACTGTATATGTGAGGTTCTATATCAGAACTCTCAATTCGGTTCTATTACTTTGTATGTCTATCCTTGTGCCAATATCATGCAGTTCTGACCACTGTAGCTTTGTAGTATGTTTTAAAGTCAAGTAGTGTAATACCTCTAATTTCATTTTTCTTTTTCATTTTGTCTTTGTCTATTCAGGCCTCTTACCCTTCCAAATAAATTTTGTAGCTAGTTTTTCCAGTTCATTAAAAAATGTTGTGTTGATTTTTATTGGAATTGCATTAATTTTGTAGATTAGTTTTGATAGGATAGACATCTTAATGATGTTTAGTGGGGCATATGGGAATCCCTATATTTTTTTGTGTAATGTAAATGTAATCTAAGTATCTTTTAAAAAAATAAAATAAATTATTATTTTAAAAAAAGTCCTATCCTGCATCCTACAATCTAAGCAAAGGCCCTTAACTGAAGTGATTTAATAAAAAAGGTCCCACTTACAATAGTTTGAATAGGTTTACATTAACAGAAATAAATTAGCTTAAGAACATAATTTTGGGGGGTCCACAATAACTCAAACTGCCACAGCATTTTCCCCCAAACACCATGAAACTGATAAATGATTTCAACAACAGGGTGAGTCCTACCTCAAGAAAATGCAATTTTAACCTAGTAGCACAAGCTGTCCTCTGCACCAGCCCTTCCCTGGCACAGTGTGGAATGGACCTGAGTTCTTATTATGGGTCATTGATTCTTTTGAAGAGAGCAGTGTAACCCTTATGGGAATACTGGAGTGCAATTTTGTTTGTTCCAATCTATCCAGTGTTAGCCAGAATACATGACAGAGGATACCCATTTCATTTTTGTTCCTCCAAAACTTTGCTGTACAGGGAAATGCAGATTGCACACAACTAAAGCAGCATAAGAAACAAATAATCAAAAGTGGCCTGTGGCAAAGGTTTCTAGGATTTAGGTCATACAATAGAGCATCCTGAAGGGAAGAATTCTATTCCATAGGGATAGGGGTTATATTCCAATTGCAGTAAAAAGGGTGATTTCTAAGGCCCAAAACAAGCCCATGACAAGGCACAGCTTCAGAAAAGGAGAGGACCTCATGCTTTTGACTCAGGCACGTAGGAAAAATATACTATGGAAGAGAGTACCAGCCAACATATAGATGATTTTCAAAGATGTTGAAAGGTGTTTTTTTTCAGTGATTTATTTTTCCTTATCTGCTAACACTCAGTGATATTTGTCATTTAACCATCTGGATACAAACATAAGAAACAAACAACTTGGAGACCACACCACATAATCAAAACATTAAATTGTTAAAATGTACATTGTTAAACAACAGTTTACAAACAAAGATGCAAGAAATTATGGCCCATCCAAAGGAACAAGATAAAATTTCAAAACTCATCAAAGAAAAGACCTGATGTTGGATATATAGAAGGAAGAATCAGTGAAATCAAATACAGCACCTTTTAAATGATTCAGGCAGAAAAGGAGAAAATAAAGAGATGGGAAAAAGTGAACAGAGCCTAAGAGACATGTGGGATACCTTCAAGAATACCAATAGAGTCATAACAGGGGTACTTGTAGAATAAAGAGTAATGGTGCAGGAGGAATATTCAAAGAAATAATGGAAGAAAATTTCTTTAATTTAATGAAAGGCATGCTTTCACATTTAGGGATACTAGGAACAAACAGGATATACTTGAGGAGAACTATTCCCAGATATGTAGTAAAAACTGTAGAATGCAAAGATGAGAAGAGAGTTCTGAAAGCAGCAAAAGAAAAGCAACATGTTATATTTAAGGCAGGCCCTATAAAATTGGGTGCTGATTTCTCAACAAAAACCATGGCAGCATGAAGGCAGTGGGATGAAGTATTGAAGTGCTGAAAGAAAAGAAATTCAAAAGAAAATTTTATATTTGACAAGACTGTTATAAATGAGAGTGAGATGTACACATTACTAGAGAAACAAAAGCTGTGTGAGATCATCACTGCTAGACCTAACCTATAGCAATACTACAGGGATTTCTTCAGATGGAAAAGTAAAACACAAGTTAGTGGATAAAAGTAGCATAAAGATTTTGCTAAATTTAACAATATAGGTAATTGTAATTTCCATTATAATATTGTACTGAATTTTAAAATTTAACTTCATTTTTTATTTGTACAGATCCGAAAAAGAACATGCTAAAAAATAATAGGATTTTTTTTTCCTTTTGGAGTAATGAAAATGTTCTAAAACTGACTGAAGTGATTACAACACCACTCTGGGATGAAACTGAGAACCACTGAGTGCACACTTTGCATTGATTTTACCAAGCATGGGACTTTATAATACAGTGAACCCTGTGGTGGATGTTGGACTATTGTTAACATTACAAATATGAGAATGTTCTGTCATGAGCAATAACAAATATACAATACATATATATGGTGTTAATAATAGGGTGGTTTATGGGAAAAATACACCAAATGTAAGCTATGGAGTATAGTTAGCAGTACTAATTTGATGTTACTTTTTCATCACTTTTAAGAAATATTCGAAAATAATGCAAGGTGTCAGTGGTGTGGTGATATGTGTGAATTCTGTATGTTATACATGATTGTTTTATAAACTCATAATTTCTTTTAAAATGAAGGAAGGAAGGAAGGAAGGAAGGAGAGAGGGAGGGAGGGAGGGAAGGAGGGAGAGAGGAAGGAAGAAAGGAAAACATGCTTAATTAGCTAAACAGAGTGAGGAAACGGAGAAATAAAAAAGTTGGCAATAGAAAAAAAGTAATTGCAATTCTATGGTTCAGTGTATTTAATGTGTAAAAATATACATTGTAAACATTATAACAATAAACTGTTGGGATGGTGGGGATAGGAACAATATTTGTGTATATTTTTTACTTAGATGGCATCAAATCAAATGAGATTGTTATAGATTTACAGTGTTTTATTTAAGCACAGTAGTAAACAGAGGAAATATCTGAAAAAATAAACAGGAATGAGTTAAAAGGGACTGAACATACAAAATATAGAATGAATTTGAAAATATATATTAATGGAAGAATTGGGAGGCAAAAAGTTATAAAGCAAAAAATGCAAATATTAAAAATGGTAGAAGAAGGTTTGTAGTTACTTTAAATGGAAATGGATTAAAATCTCCATCAAAAGGCAGAATAGAAGAAGGGTTAAAACTATATGCTCTTTACAGAGACTTAACTAAAATTCATAGACACAAGATTGTTGAAAACATATTAAATGCAAATAGTAATGAAGGTAATTATACAAATATCAGATAAAGTATTCTTCAAGTACATAACTGCTAAAATGGACAAAGAAGTTGACTAGATAATGATGAAGTGGGCAATTCAACAAAAAGATTTAACAGTTATAAATATATATGCATTGAAACAGCAGAGATCCACAACAATGAAGCATTAATATTGACACTTTTAAAAGGAGAAGGAGATGGTTCTATGATCTAGAAATAGAAATCAATATACAACATTTAATAATGGATATAATTTTATAATAGAAGATTGATAAGAAAATGGAAAACTGAGCAATGATATAATCAGTCTGGAGCGAAGATGTATATGTATATCACTTCATCCCAAAAGTCATAATACACATTCTTCTCTAGTGCACATGGTTCATTCTTCAAAATAGACTATATCCTAGATAAACTTACAAGACTTAGTAATCTTAGTCATGAAATTGAACATGTACAATGAACCATCTCAGACAACATAGAGTTGATGCTAGAAATAAATATCAAATGTATAATTGGAAAATTTCCTTGTATGTGGAAATGATAGTGTGCAATATTAAACTACCACTGGGTCAAAGAATAAATCACAAAGGCAATTAGAAAATATCTTGAGGCAAATTACAAAAAAAAAAACAAAAAAAAAAAAACACCAAATCTCATAGTTGCAGCAAAAAGCAGTAGTGAGAGGAAAATTTACAGCTATGAATTATTACAGAAAAAAGAAAAATATCTCAAATATGAGACCAAATTTCACAACATGAGGTACTAGAAACAAGAGCAAAATAAATCCACAAGGAACAACTGGAATGCAATTAAAGAGATTATAGTGGAGCTAAATGAAATAAAAAATAAAACCACAATAGAGAAGTTCAATGAAATCAAAAGTTGCATATTTCTAAAGATCATTAATATTGACAAAATTTTAGTTAGTCTGACAAAGACAAAAAGAGAAAGAACAGAGAAAGCTAAAATAAAAAATGAAAGGGGGGCATTACCATCCATCCCAAAGTAAGAAAATGGAGTACAGGATGATTCTATGAACAATAGTGCCCCAACAAAACAGATAAAATAGGTGAAATGGACAAATTTTTAGAAACACACCAACTGATATATTGACTCAAGAAGAAATAGGAAAATTCCATAGGCCAAAAGACAAATAAAGAGGTTTAAGTACTAATGAAATACCACCAATAAAGAAAATCACAAGAAATGAAGTGTCTATTGATAAATTTCATCAAACATTCAAAGACACCAGTCCTTCCTATATTCCACCAAAAAGTTGAACCAAAGGGAATACTACATAACTCATTTATTGAGTTGAGCATCACACAAACATCAAAGCTAGATAAAGACACCACAATAAAACTATGAATATTCATGCAAAAATATTCAATAAAACTACTAAACAGAATCCAATAGCACATTTAAAAATATACTCCACTATCAAGTGAGATTTTTCCCAAGCATGTAATGGAGGTTCAACATAAGAAAATCAATTCATATAATACACCATATTAATAATATGAAGTTAAAAACAAAAACAAACAAAATAAAAACATGACCATCTAAATTGGTGTGGGAAATTCATTTAACAAAATCTAGCATCCTTAATATAAAAACACTCAAAAGACTAAGAATAAGAGGAAATTAACCCAACAGATAAAAGTCCTATATGAAAATCCCACAGCTAACTTCATATGCATGGAAAGAAATGTACTTTTACTATCAACAGTAGTTGCTGCAGTTTGATGTTGTTTATGAATTCCAAAAATAGATATTGAATTATGTTTGTAAACTGGTCTGTACCTGGATGTGATTAAATTATGATTAAGTCTTTGATTGGGCTACATTACTAGCTTGTTGAGTCCCTGGCACCTTGGTGGCCAGGGACTCACAAAGACAACTACATGACAAAGAGAGTTGGATTTTTATTGATGGAGCCCCAGGAAGTAAGCACACAGAAGAGCAAAGGAGCTGAGCCCAGAGAGACTCAAGCCCCAGGGAAAGAAACAGAGCCAGTGACCTGATAGTCCATAACTAGTCTTGTGGAGAGAGCAGGTGCAGCTGAGACTGGAGAGAAACATGCCCCAGTAAGAGAAGAAACCAAGAAACCTGAACTCTTGGCAGACGTAGAAATCCATCTTTCTCCAACACGTGACAACAGACTTTGGTGAGGGAAGTAACTTATACTTCAGGACCTGGTGACTGGAAGCTGCTACCTCAAATAAATATCCATTATAAAAGCCAACAGATTTCTGGTATTTTGTATGAGCAACCCTTTGGATGACTAAACCAGTACTATTCCAAGTTTTAGTGTCAGGTCTAGCCAGATTAATTAAGCAAGAAAAAGAAATAAAAGGAATCCTTATTGGAAGGGAAGAAGTAAAACTATCACTGTTTGCAGATGATGTGATCCTATATATGGAAAATTCTCAAAATCCATAACAATCCTAAGATCTAATAACTAATTAGCAAAGTGGAGGGTACAATATCAAAACAAAAATTCATTGATGCCTTTCTATATTAATAATTAACAATTTTAAGATAAAATCTGTAATAAAATTCCATATACTAGAGCAAAAATAATCAAATAATTAGGATGGAATTTAATCAGGGTTTTAAAGGTTTTACACTCAAAAAACTGTAAAACATTACTGAAAGTACTCAAAAAAGACATAAATAAATGGAAGGATATTCCATGTTCATGGATTTTAAGACTAAATATTGTTAAGGCGTCTGTATTAGTCAAACAAACAGGCACTGAGGCAAAGTACCAGAACTCTGTTGACTTTTATAAATGGTATTTATTTAGGGAGAAGCTTGAAGTCACAAGGCCCTAAAGAGTCCAACTCAAGGTACCATAAGAGCTACTTTCTCACCCAAAGTCTGTTGCCACATGTTGATGCAGCATGGTGGGCGATGCCTGTGAGGGTTCAGCCATCCTTCTTCCTCTTAGGGTTCCATGGTCCCAGCTTCTTCTAATCTTAGCAGTAGGCTTGTATAAGGCTCATCTCTCTCTGGGGCTCATTTCTCTCTGGGCTCAGATGCTCAGTTCTCTTCACAAGTTCAGCTGTAGACTATCAGGCTCATCTCTCTTCCCAGGGCCTCTGCTGCAACTAATTAGTTGTCTCTCTTCCTCTGTGTTCTTCTTCTCTGTGTATTTAAATTCCAGTGCTCCAGCATCAAAAACTAAAACTGTCTCCTCTGCCATGTCATTTTCTCAATGTCCCACTGACATAGCTGAATCAAAGCCGTAATCATAATTTATTTATGTAAAAGTGAAAACTCTGAATTTAATACAATCTAAAGTGCCCAGAGGAACAGAGCAGTTTACAAACAAAATCCAATATCTATTTTTGGAATTCATAAACAATATCAAACTGCTATAGTGTCAATTCTACCTAAAGTGTTTTACAGATTCAATGTAATCTCAGTCACATTCCAACAGACATCTTAGAAGAAATGGTAAAGTCAATCAGCAAATTGGTATAGAAGAGTGAAAACAAGGAGCCAAAACCATCCTAAAAAAAGAAGAATGCTGGAGCTCCTCTTCCCAATTTTAAAATTTATTACAAGGCTACAGTAACCAAAACATTATGATACAGGCAGATGGTGGTGTAGTAGGCAGACAAGGCTCAACGTGCTCTTAAAAACAATGAAGAAAGGGCAAAAAGCTATATGAGGGACCTGCATTGGGGGTTAGCAGACCAGGACAGTGCTGCAAAACCATCAGGAGGGTGAGAGACAGAAAGATGAAACTACAACTCTGAGTCAACCCTTGTGGCAGCTAGGAATGGCCCCCAGCCTCCACTCTCAAAGTGTTTAGCCTGGTAAACACATGTTTCTAACTGCAGCTGACTAACAGGGGAGCAGGCGTCTGCCTCTATGGAAGTGAAGGTGTAGTGGAGGGAGGAGAGTGGTTTCTCTTCAGATAATTTGGCCAGCAGAGTCTGCTTTGACTCTCAGCTCTGGCCAGATCAGAAACACTGGTCAGCAGGGGTTGAAAGAGACATCTCTGAGGAAATCTTCAACAACAAGTACCATCTGTTAGCTGGCCAAGAAATTGCAAAAAGAAAATTGCTTTTAAGTCTCTCTTATCCCAAACCCCTGGGAAAAATACCTGCAGCCATTAGTGAGTCCCTGATCCAATTTTGATAACTTAAACTGTGCAATTTTTAAGACTCAGAATAAGTTGAATCAAAAATCAAAGAAGAAACTTGAAAAAAACTATTATGCAAGAGAGAAAAATGGACCATCAGAGTAAATTCGCCAACGTATTCAGATGTCTAGACATCAGCAAAAAATTACAACCCATACTAGGAAAGAAGAAGAGATGGCCCAGCCAAAGGACCAAACCAAATAATCTGATGAGATTCAGGATTTAAAAAAACTAATCAATGATAACTAAGGAAGGTTAGTATAGGGAAAGAAGGAAGACTTGATTCACAGTAGGGACACAGCACAGAACATAGCTGTGAGACACTGCCAGGAGACACCCTGAGGGAAGTCTGCTACCAAGAATAAAGCCAGAAAGACCCTTCTGAGACCCAAGCTATGAGGTTCCACTTGGAACTCTTTCCTGTGTCAAAAGAAGTTCCCAGAAAACTGCAAAAAGTCATCCCTATTGCTCCTAGATAACTCCAAACATAAGGCCTTATCATTGGCCCTCTGCGAACTAACAGGTGGGTTAACCAATCAGAACAGCAAACAGCTGGGGCTCCTGCTCCAACATTAGGAAAGGGGAAGAATGAATAATGGCTTAATAAAGGTGACACCCCAACCCCAAATACCCTCTTTTTGTCTTGAGGAGCCCACATCTACACCTGGGGTGTACTTCTGTTCTTTTCTCTCATTTCTGAATAAACTCTTTTTACTGGCCTAACTAAACTGGCATATTATTAAATTCTTTTATGTAACATAGCCAAGAACCTAAAGGAATCCAGCATCACCCAACTTCATTTTGTGAGCCAGCCAGGAGTTCTAAAGGCAGGTAACTCTCTCCAACACCCAGCAAGGACTATTGAGTTTAAATTTTTAATCATAGCCCGTCTGTGCCCTTTTTTGGCTGTCTGCCACATCCCCTTCTACCATTTTAAATGAGTTCCTAGGTAGACTCCTACAGGACATAAACTTTGGTCTCTCCAGACTTCTGGCTCCCTTTTCATAGGTGGCAGTGGTGAGCCTTCATGCCATGTAAATCCAAGGCACCTGGGTGACAGGTGAAACCATCCTTGAGACCTGACTAGACATGTGGCCTGGGTTGAGCAGGAGTCTGTTGGAAGCCTACCAAACCCTCTCTGTGAGTTCATAATGGATGTCACCTTTTGTATTATTTCCTTAGGCCACTAGTTAACTCCTTTTAATTAGAAACACTTTTAATCTTTCAACTGCTGCTGTCCTCTTTGGGCATTTGAGATGCTTAGAATGTCTTGGAAACTTAAAATGCATTTGCTAGTGAGGCTTTGGTCACATGGTAGCACAGTGAAGTTCTGTTCTTTCTCAGGCCCCAGGAGGCTCTGAGATTGCCTTGAGGTCCCTGAGTCTGTTTGTTGGCAAGTGGCAAAACAATTAATCTTTAATCTCTTAATGAACTTTTTTTTTTTACATAAATCAATTGTATTTCTATACACTGATAGTGAAAATTTAGAAAGTGAAATTAATAAAGCAATTTTATTTACTACAGCATTAAAAAAGTTAAGAATAAACTTAACCAAATAACTAGAAGCTGTATTCATTTAAAACTACAAAACATTGTTGAAATAAATTAAATAAAACCTACATAAATGGGAAGAACATCTTATATTCATATATCAAAGACTTAATTGAGTTTCAGAGTCAGTGTAATATCTATCAAAATTACAGCTGCCTTGCTGCAGAAATTGATGAGCTGATGCTAAAATTCATATAAGAATGAAAGGGACCCAGATTAGCCAAAACAATCTTGAAAAGGAAAAATATCTGGATGACTCACTATGTCCCAACTTCAAAACTTAGTACAAAGTACAGTAATCAGGATAGTGTGACATTGGTCTAAAGATAGACATATGGATTAATGGAGTAGAATTAAGAGTCCAGAAATAAACCCTTATATTGTTTAACAGACTTTTAATGTCTGTTTTAACTGCAAATCTCCCTGACAGTGGCCATAAAATGAGACCATTTCCCAAGACCTCTGCAAGGGTAGGCCAAAAGAAAGGTTTCAAACCAGCTCCTTCACTAGGAAAATTAACTTGTTTTGGTTACTTGGGTCCAGAAACCAGGTCTTGACATCTCCAAAGACCTAGTTTGCCATGGGGATCCCCAATAGCACAGCTCTGAGTCCTTGGGACACTGAGAACCAGAGCAGAAGCTCCAAACATCTTCAAAGGCCTGAGGAACTTGGAGTTTTGGCTTCTGGTTAAAAGATTTAGTCAGGCCTGGAATTGGAAACACCAGATTGGCTGACAAAATCTTCTCCATTTTTCCCTATAATAATGGGCACAGCCTCTAGCATACCAGCAGACTCCCCACTGTAGTGTATTCTCAAGAACTGGACAAGCTTGCCCAACAAAAGGTTGAGGAAAAGGAAACTGAGTTTCTTCTGTAACATTGCATGGCTGCAATCCTGCCTTGAAAATGGCCAGCAATGGCCTGCCAATGGCACTCTAGATTATATCCCATTCTAGCAGTTAGACCTCCTGTGTAAAAGGGAAGGGAAGAAACCAGAGATTCCATAAGTCCAACTCTTTAAGGCTGTATCTCAGAACAGAAGTTTAAATGGGTCTTGCAGGTTGTATTATGCTCAGGAAGTGCATCCACCCCCAGAAAAAAGACTCATTAAAGAAAAAGTCAGAGATAAAAGATCCAGAAAAGAAAGAACCAGAGAAAAATGAGCCAGAAGAAAAGGAAATTGAATAGAGAGAATCTGAAAAGGAGGGTGATATTTGAAATGACCCCCTCCTCAGTTCTCCCCTGCATTGCAACTTGGTTCTAGAGACTGAAGTTCCAGAGCCTGAAGTCCCAAAGTCTAAGGTCCTCAAGCCTGAGGTTCCTGAATTTAAGGTTCCTGAGCCTAAGTCTCCCTTAGACTCACCTCCAGCCTATACCCCCACTTTATGTGCTCAGAGCTAGTCCAGCAGGAGTCATCAGAAGTGCGACTTCTTTTCACCCTAACAAGGGACCTGAGAATGATCTCTACCCTATAAGGGAAGTAGCAAATGGAGACATGGGAAAAATTAGAGTCCATGTATCCTTTTCCATGACAGCCTTAGCTCAATGTAATAAATAATTGGGGATATTTTCAGAGGTCCCAAATAAATTTACTGAGGAATTTCAGAACTTGGTTCTAAATTTTGAGCTAACATGGGGAGATAGGCATGTTATTCTATACACATGCTGCACCCATGAAGAAAAATGCTGCATTTGGGAGGAGGCTCAGGGCCATGCTGATAAGTTGGCAGCCCAACAACCTCAGCACTATTTTGTAGGGACCATGTCAATCCCAAATACTGACACAAACTGGAACTTCCAAAGGGGACAAGCAGACCTAAGGAAAAGAGGCCATATGATAGCATGTTTATTGCAGGGAATGATAAAGTGGGTCATCAAGTCTGTTAACTATAATAAGCTGCAAGAAATAACCCAGCAAGAAAACAAAACTCTGCCCTGATCCAAGGGAGATGAGTGGAAACTAAGAGAATGTAAATCCAGGTTAATCCTGACTCACTGGAGGGACAGATTGCATTAAAAACCTATTTTATTGGACAGTCGGCACCAGGTATTAGAACAGAGCTCCAAAAACTAGAGCTAGGATCCCAAACCCCAATGAGTTCTCTTAGAATCAGCTTTTCTTTCTTCAATAACTGTGACAAGATCATAGAGGAGTTGAAGGTAAGGAGGGACAAGCAGAAGCCTCACTTTATAGCAGTCACAATGGACAGTGGCCTGCCCAGCTCAAGCTCCAGAGCCTCAAGATCCTGCTTCAATTGTGGAAAGCTTGGCCACTGGAAGAAAGTCTGCCCTAAACCACTGCAAACCCACAGGAAGCCCCCAGGCCCTGCCCCCAATGCAGGAAAATAGGTTATTGGTCTCTGGAGCACACTGAACCCCAAAAGGGGATGGAGCATGACCATGGGCCCTTATGGCAATGACTAGGAAGGACTGATGGGGCTCAGGCAAAAAGTGGTTCCTTGGACAATTCCATGGACTATCAACCTGGAGGAGCCCTGGGTGAGTTTTGACATGGCAAGTAAGAATATGAACTTTTTAATTGATATGGGGGCCACCCATTCAGTTCCTACCTGTCAATCCAAATATCCCTCTTTCCAAACCTTTCTGGTAATGGATATTGATGGTAACCATAAAATTAAGAACTTTACTTAATTTTACACAGCCTCTCTTGTGTCAAATAGGAGTCCTAATAGTAAGCCATCAATTTTTAATTGTCCTTGAGTGCCCTATCCCCTTACTGGGATAGGACTTTCTTCATAACCTGGGGGTATATATCCAAATATTAGGGATAAATAAAACCTCTAAGATGCCTATAGTCCAACTCTCAAAAGAAGAATATGGAGCCTCAAGTTTAGTCATGATTCTATATAAGGAACTAGATGCCTTGTCAAAAGACATACCCCAGGAAATCAATAGTAAAGCAAATCCTGTAGTCTGTGAAACTGGGTTACCCAGATGGGCCCCCACCAGGTTCCCTCAGTTTCCATTGCTCATAATACCAGCCAGCCCTACAGTCATAGAAAGCAATACTCCCTTAAAGAGGAAGCTGTTAAAGGCCTACATGCCATGATTAAAAAGTTCTTGTAGAATAGCCAACTAATCCCCTGCCAATATCATTGCAACATGCCCATTCTTCCTGTAAAATAGCCCAAAGGCACTTACTGGCTGGTTCAAGATTTAAGAGCAGTTAATAGCTTTGTTATACCAACCCATCCAGTCATATCTAACACCTATAGTCTGCTAAACTAGGTCCCAGAAATTGTGGCTCGGTTTACTGTTCTTGACTTAAAAGATGACTTTTTCAGCATTCCATTCCACCTGGACACTCAAATCCTTTTTGCTTTTGAAAGGCATGAGTACAACTTTAAACTTCCAGTCTACCTTATGTGGAACATGTTGCTGCAAGGGTTCTGAGACAGCCCCCATATTTTTGGGAATACATTAGCTCAGGACATAGCTGATGACCAATTGCCTCAGAGCTCCTTCTTACAATATGTGGATGATCTGTTGCTTTGCAGTCTAGCAAGGAAATTTCTAATGCCAATATGATTTTAGTCCTTAATTTTCCAGCTGATAGGGGCTACAGAGTGTTGGCATCCAAGGCACAAGTCTCTTGGCAGAAAGTCTCCTATTTGGGGTTTCTTCTCACCCCAGGGGAAAGGGCTATTTCCCTAGAAAAAAGTGTTGAAGCCAACACTACTATTCCTCAGCCCAAAACAAAGAAACAACTGCAGGCTTTCCTGGGAATGGCTGGTTTACTGTAAACTGTGGATACCCAGGTTTGGCAAAAAACCCCAGCCATTGTACAGTGTTATTGCAGGAGTAGATAACCAATTGTTAGAAGGGGGAGTAGACAAGGAAACTGCCTTCCATATCTTAAAAAAAGCCTGAATTAGCCCTTCAGTCTTAGGAATTCCTATCCTAAATAAGCCTGTCTTTCTGTATGTAACTGAGAAAAATGGTGTGGCTCTAGGAGTCTTAGTCCAGAAACTGGATGAGATTTCTCAACCAGCATCTTATTTCCCCAAAGCCCTGAATAACACAGTGCAAAGATGGCCACATACTTGCCTGAAAGGAGTGGGGACAAACACCCTTTTAATTGAGCAAGCCACCAAATATATATTTAATAGATATAAAATATATAACCTGGGGGCAACCTTTCAGTATTTACCCCACACCAGGTGCAAGACATGCTAGAGGCCAGGGAACACCAATGGTTTACAGGTAACCAGTTAATTAAATGCCAGTCTCAATTACTAGAGACCCCTGAGGTGCATCTAAGAGTGTATCAGACCCTCAACTCAGACACTTTGCTACCATCAGAGGGTCCAAGGTCAGATCCTGAGAGTCCCCTTCTCCACTCCTGCCTTGAAACTATTAACAGAAACTACTCAAACAGACCAGACTTAAGGGATGAGCCTCTAGCAAACCCAGACTTAGAATGGTTCAAAGATGGAAGCAATTTTATTAGAAAATAATTAAAGAGTTGTTATTTGAAGATGGCATCGGCTTAGGAGGGCAACCGTGGACAGTTCCCAGAGCATGGCAGATAGTGGATGGGGTCCTGCCTGGGGGTCTGTGCTGTGGGCGTGTGGAGTGAGAAGCTTGGGACATCTATCTGGGCTGATCGACGGCGTGGACGGAACAGTAGAGATTCGTGAGTTTTAAGCCTGCCTGTGGTGATTAACACAGTCGGCTGACCCCCACACTTAGGGGGAAAAAAACAAAAGCCGGTTGGAACCATGAATCCCAACCAGTAACTGGGTGACAGGGCCCAGTGGGAGGGGGTGTTTTCTGAGGAGGGGCTCTGGTAAGAGAGCTTTACTTTCTGGGGATTTGAATGCCTGAAGCCTATTGCAACTTAGAAGAACAAAACAGCTGCAGTGAATCAGCACCCAGAGGAGGGGATGGGTGAATCTGCTGAGGGAGTTGATTTGACTAGCTGCCCAGGGATAAGTCCCAGGCCCCGTGGAGCTGGAGAAAGGGAGCACTCTCCAAGAGAGGAAGAGTTCTGACAGAAAGCAGAGAGGGAATATTTTTGCTATCGATTTGGCTGCCTGGACCCCCTCATAACTTTGGGGAGCAGAGAAGCCAGCTTGAAGCAGCACCAGACTGAGGGAAAAGGTGAATCTGATGAGTAAACCTGATTTACCAGCAGCCCTGTGATGCTGGGGCTCTGATCCAGTAGGGTGGAGTTGGCCGTTTTTAGCGTTCTGCACTGACAAACATCAGAACTTTAGCATCTCTGGGGAATCCAGGAATTGGGAAGTGCTTGATTAGTTTCCACGAGCCCAGTTAAGGTCCCCTCCATGAGGGGGGTGGTCTAGATGAGGACTTATTTTTGGTCCTGTATTACACCAAAAAAATAAATAAATAAAACAGTCGCTTTAATAAATGAAAAATAAATTCTTTTTAATTTAGTTTAATAGCCAAAAGCTGCTTCAGGACCTGCATATAGAGCCCTGCAGGGAAATTGATTGATAAACACAAGCAGGCTGCGAGGATCCACGGGGACCCCAGGGAATATTGATCCCCCTTAGCTTTGTCAGACTGCTTGCCTGTGTGGTTGTTTGGTTTTTCTCTGTTTATTTGTTGTCTCTTGCATTTCTTTCCTCTTTTCTCCTCCCTTTCTTCTTTCTTTCATTTTTTTAAAATTAGGTGCTGCTAGCTTGTCTCTTCTGTGCTGTGCTTCTTCTTCAGTAATTTCCCACTCCATCTATATATTGATTTTGTATTGCAAACTATCTATTATCCTTTCCTCACCTTTCTGCCTTCTGCTTTCTGTTGTGGCTATTAAATACCACATTTTTCCATATGCCCACAACTCAAGGGTGTCAATTTCTATTCCCTCTATTTTGTTTTCTTCTTTTTTAATTAATATTAACTCTTTCCTTTCAGCCCTTTCTTATCTCTTTCTCTCTCTCCTCATAATTCTAATCTTCTAAATCATTAAATATATATTCCTCTCTTTGGTTTCCCAGTCCATTGTAGGTACTCCACTTTCTTTCCTATTACTCTACACTGCCTGCATGAGTTAAATATTCACTTCATTAAGTCTTATTTGGCCCCTCTTCTAACTTTCATCAATATTACTATTATCCTTCTTCCTTTCTTACATCTTTCAATTCCTCTGACCCTAATCTTTTGCCTTCAAGGGAACATAGAAAGAAGCAAGGAAACAAAATAAGAAGAAAAAGTATCAAAGAGAAAACTTTACACACACACAGAACCACCAGCTAAATAAACTCTAGAGCAGAGAGAGAAGCTAATCAACTGAATAAATCCATCAAGATAAACTGATGACTAGAGGACAACAAAAAATTACAAACCACACTGAGAAACAGGAAAACAGGAAAACCAATCCAATGAACAAACTAAAAACCAGGAAGTGAAGCAGAACATTAAACAACATCAAAGCTTTCCAAACAAATATCATGGACCAACTTAAAGAAGTGAAGGAAGAGATTAAGAATATAAAGAAGACACTGGGAGAATATACTGAAGAAATTGTAAACACTCCCAAAAAGATAATGGATATGATGGTGACCAATGGTGCAATCCAAGTAATCAAAAACATGCTGGATTCACATAGCAGCAGATTTGAACAGGCAGAAGAAAGAATTAGTGATATGGAAGCCAATACATTTGAAATCAAACAGATAGTAGAAAAAATAGACAAAAGATAGAAAAAATCCAGCAGGGACTCGGGGAATTAACCAACAACACAAAACACTCAAACATATGAATTATGGACATCCCAGAAGGAGAAGAGAAGGGAAAGGGAACAGAAGAAGTGTTGAAGGAAATAATGGCTGAAAACTTCCCAACCCTATTGAGAGAGATGGATGTGCAGATCCAGGAAGCAAAGCGCACCCCAAACAGTATAAATCCCAACAGGCCAACTCCAAGACATATACTTGTCAAAATGTCCAATGCTCAAGACAAAGAGAAA